>QRFJ01003641.1:0-138783 GCA_006176705.1 Cocos nucifera
CCAACCTAGTAATTTTAGGTTTGACCATGTAGCCACAAATCAAGTCCATTTGGTTCTCATTAAAGGCATGGACTTGACCAACTACAACTATTGTAATTGAGTCTAAAGAGTTCTTGACCTAATCTAATTCAACATTTAGTTAGATTTGATCAATTACTCTAATTTAGTCCATTCTTTAACTAACCTTAGATCTAACCCATTTAATGGACCTAATTCATCTAACCCAATAACCCATGTTTTATGATTAATGACATAGGATTTTTAATTCATAATTCTAGATCCTAATTTATTTTACTTAATTTTCAATTAAGTTTTTAGGCTGAGGGTAGGGGTTTGGCATTTCAAAAATATTTTTTAAAATTTTGAAAGATTCTTTACAATATAGCATTGTTCACTAAATGGGTCGACTCATTTCAAAAATGGGTCGGCTCATTTCATAGTACTAGTTGTAGGTTTTATGTATACTATATAAAAAATAATCATGAATCTAAATTTAGATCTAATCTAATATATTTATGATTAAAATTTAGATTAAACTAATCTAAAAAATTCTTTTATCATTTATCTTCAGGAATGAGTTCATGGTAGCACCCATATCATCATAAGGATTTTCCATCGAATGGAAGGAGATGGCCATTAAACCATGCTTATCCCTTATGATCGGACAGCTTGGTGGCTTATTCAAGCTCGATTACTAGGTTACTCAAATAAAGTACATACCTAATATGCATAAATTTTCAAATTCTAATGCATATAGATCACATCTAATGAACCATGCTCTGATACTAATGAAGGTTTTCAGTGCAGGATTTCTAGCCCTATTTTTGAAAACTTTTTCAATACATTAAATATAGTAGAAAATATAATTAATCTAATTAATTAAAAGCTACTAATCATATCAGAAAATCCTACACTTAGGATCTAAATATGATATACATGCTTTGAATTCGAAAACTAAAACACTAGCAGTAACTATTTACTACTACACTACGTGTTCAGAACACGATACCTATGCGGATAGCCGATCACTATAATCCAATCACCATCAAAGAGGTCTACTCATCATGATGTAGCCACATAGTATGTTTGACCTCTGTAGATCATCCACATGAGGCCCTGGTCCTAATAGGCTTCTCCCGAGTGCTAGCTCAACGTCCAGAAGCTTCAACAGCTGTTATAGACCAAACTACTTTGATCATCATCTATGAACTCTTCAGATGCTCCAGATCACTAGTAGATGAGGTAGAAAGGTAGAAGAGGTTCTTCCTAAAATTTGGTGGGCTCACAACACTCGTAGCTCATGCAAACTCTTCCCAAACCCTAGGCAAAAATCGTAGCATATGCACACACCCAAAACCCTATGCCTCACTATTCTTTTTCTCTCTCTGAAAATAATTTTTTAAAATTTTTCACATGCACAAGGTGGGCTCATGGAACTAGGTTTCTCACTCAGATGATTTTGCACATGTCCCAAGGCTCTCTCCTTTTATTTTTGTGCAAGATCGAGTCTTCTACGCGTAGAAAAGATAAGAATGGATGATTATCCATTTGAATTCAAACCCATTTTGAATTCAAATGGTAACCAACCCATCCTTATCCACTAGGGTGTGGGAAGATAGGCACACTCCTCTCTTTGTGTGTGGAGAAATCCCATGAGAAAATATTTCTCATGTAGAAAAGAAGGCGCACAAGGGAAGGGAACATGGCGCAAGATAAGAATTGAGTTAGTTCAAATTTGAATTACATTCAAACTTAAAATACCAACTACCAACCCTTATTCAATTTGGGCATTGAGAAAGTGGGCGTGAGAACCCTTTGTGCATGGGAAAAACTTATGAGAACATTGTTTCTCATGAATTTAAAAGGGTGCAAAAACAAAGGGTGAGGTGGCGGGTGGACTAGTCAAACTAGTCAGATAAAACCTTAGCTAATTGAACCCATTCCAATCCAAATTGGTTAGGCTCAATTAGTCCAGATTAAATCCAATATATTTAGGCTAAATTAAACTTAATTAAATCCTAATAAAATTAAAAATTGATCAAGCCCAACCCCTGATCAAATCAAAGATCAAACATTCTCAGTGATTAGGTTATCTCATAACCTAATCGGGTCAAATCCAACTAAATACAATTCAATTGGACTTGAACCAAAAATCATTACTCAATCAAATTGAGTTAATTAGTAATCAAATTATTAATTAAATCTTTCATAAATATTGAGTCCCAATTTGGTGGGTATCCGAATAGCAGAGTTCCATCAAAATGAAACTCTTGATTGAAGAGTTCCAAACTAGTGGGACTCTTGATCCCAGTGTCCGAATTAAGTAAAACTTATGATCATAGAGTCCCAAATAGGTAGGACTCAAAATTTTAGCTCAGTAGGACTCTTGGTCAAAGAGTCCCAATCTAGTGAGACTCTTGACCATAGAGTCCTATTCTAGTGGGACTCTTCACCAACCATCAGATCAGGTAGGAATCTCTAGTGTGTGTGACTCCGTAAGTTTGAACCTAAGCTAGTAGCATAGAAATCAATTTCTGTACTAATCAAAATGACCATCTAGCAATGGTACCAATGTTTGGATAGATCGAATAGTTATAATCGCAACATTCAGAACCTATGCCAATATTGTTACCATATAATTCATCTTTGACCTCATGTATAGGATGACTCCATGTTAAACTATCAACTCTAAAAAATACATCCAAATTATATTTCAAACTAATTAGTCCCGTGACTCTTCACTAGGACTATCCTGACCAAGGTTTTTGCTAAATTGAAATATAATTAAACACAGCTCCTGAACCAGAGTGGTCAATCCCATCTTGACTCACATATTGACTTCTCAAGTACTTGATTGTGCCTAGAAATCTTTTATCACTAAATTAAAAATTCAGATAATCCAGCACCAAAGCACAGTAAGTTGTTTGAAAGTCACCATAGTGATCTCAGATCGGAGGGACACTTATATCCATATTCCATCAGAGTAAATCTCGACAGCAGAAAAGCTCGAGAGTTGGTCACATTTAGTATAGATATATCCTTACATCTCACCTGCATGCCATACCAGTATCTCCATACTCCTTTGTTAAGAAAACAACCAATCTATATTGTATATAATGACCTATACTCAATAAACGTTATCATTCTTAGTAACAATATATCTTTTGATCGCGAACTGATTTAAGGAGTAAACGATAAATCCTTCTTTATCAATTCTAAATAGTCCTAATGACTTTACCACAACATATGAGTTCATTAGAAGATGAAAAAATTTATGATAAAAAATGCTAATATAATTTTTATTTATTTATAATTTATATACAAATATAAGAATCAGTACAACCACTAACAGATTGATGATTGACTTCGGGATAGCATTCCCAACATAACAGGCCTTAAATAGAAAAAAAAAAGAAGTTTGTGAGTCCTTATTGGACTCAAATCGGAGTTTGGCTTGAATTATTCATGTTTGTTAAAGTTCTGGCCATTGGATCTTGATCAAACACCTCATATTTCATCAAAAAATCCATCGACAACCTTATATTATCTCTCAGATTGATTTTGGGCCATCGGATCTAAGCTAAGAGTGTTTTCAGTTGTTGGATCATGCTTAGATGAAGCATGGGTTCTAATCAAACTGGGAATCATTTTCAACCATTGGAAGCTGATCAGGAGCGATGAGTGCCATTAGATGGTGCTTTATTATAGCCGTAGACCACTATGGATCGAGCATGATGAAGAGTCATACCAATCAAAAATCGACGCACCATTTGAAATCTCGAAAATGACCCTAAATGCCGTGTGGGTTTTTTCAAATCCCTTAGCGGTCCAGGTCCACCATGCGGTGCGCTTTGATTCACTGTGCCTGCTGAGCTAGGTGGTCCACACCTGGTTCCATGGATCGATCGATCGATCCACCGTGCACCGGCCAATTTTTTTGGTTGATTTGTGCTGATTTTCTAGGCCAATTTTTGCTAGAACGGCTAGTCTAATTAATTTTTTCTTTTTTTATTTAACTTTTGGGCTTCGTATCTTTTTTGCTTTAGCTCTAATTTATGTAAAATTTATTCTATTAGAACCCATAAATCAAGCTCTTCACATTGGTAGACTTCTTTCCTATAAAATACTAATAAAAATATTATTTATTAAATAAATATTAATTAATATTTGATTTAATGCTGTTATTTAGTAATTTATGATAATTATCACACACCCCAACTTAAGTTTTACTCATTCTTGAGGTAAAAAAAAATTAGAAGTATGTACCAACTCGATAGAATATGAAAGTTTCTTCATATCATCCTAAAGTCAATTGATACCTAATTAGTGATTTAAGAAATATGTCACTGGATTATTAATTCTATCCCAAATAGTGGTTAAGTGAAGAACATAAAATTTAAGAGCTTTTCTTTGATCAATTTCTTACCTTTATTCTTTAAATCTTCTATCTTTCGTATGGACTAGAGTTTTTTTTTTTAATTTTTAATTTTTATAGGTAATGCAATGTTTTAGCCTCTTAAGCTTTTTATCTAACTTTTGTAGCGAGCTTTGGATCAATGACTTCCAAACTAGTTGGCTTTAGGGCATTTGGTGTAAAATATCCCAAGGACTTACTAACTCGAGTCAAATAGACTACCGATTAAAACTAGCTACATAACAAGCTTCTTCACATTGCCCACTTTTTGACACGAACAACATTGCTTACTTACGCAACGGGATCGAGTCACTTGATGGAAGACCAATGTTTAGAATTTGCTTTTTATTCTTTTTTTCACTATCTTTTTAATTTTTTTCATTCATATCCATATAAATAGATTCTTTATTAAATATAGGCTAGAAGAGGTTTTAGAATCATTCAAAAATTTATTTATTCTAGATCTAACTATTTATTAATTTTTTTTAATAATTTAATCCTCAGTATTTTAAAAATTCTCTAGGCCATTAATCAATCATCAATTAAAATATCTAAAAAACTTTAAATCGACATGAAATTAGGTACATAAGACTAATTATTATCATATTTGAGGACTTAAAATTTTTATTCAATTTTCACCCCCAACTTAATTTTCATTGTCCTCAATGGAGGAAAAAAATAGAGTGTGATAAATGATAAAAGCATAAAAAAAAAAAGAGTTCACCTGATTTAATTATTTTTGGTCTCAGCTTGGGCTTTTCTTTGCTCTTCATCTAGCATGGGTTTGTAGTTCTCCCCCCAACTTAATCCAAAAAGAAAGGTAAACTATAAAAAAGAAAAAGAAAATATGGAATGCAAAAACTTGGGTTGTCTTCCAGTAAGTGCTAAGTTTAATGTCTTCAGTCGGATCCTATGAGGAGTTGTAGGTGTAATTAATTTTAGCACATCCTTCAAGTTTCTAAAAGATAAGGCTAATCAAGAGATCTTATTATTATGGCAGAAAATTGTTCATAGAATAATTTTTGATGGTTAAGAGTAGCCCTAATCAATAAAGTATTTGGAGCAAGCATGCTATTCCAAAGTTTAAAAATATTATGGTAATCAGGAAGGAATTATGTTTGATGGGCTAAAATTGGGAGTGGTGGTTTAGAAATTTTTTTAATTATAACCTAATCCATCCTACTTTCTTTTTCGGATATGATATATCTAGGCATCAACTCTTCCTGATCTAAATCATGTCACTTTTCCCAAATTAATTTTAAACCTGCCTCCATATATCATTTTAATATTATAGATAAATTTTGAAAGCTATCCTTAAAAGTAGTGCCGAATACAAAAAAATCAGACTTAAAGTCGTTATCCCTCTTTTCAGCAATATCCTATCCTATTGTTTCTTTATGTGCTTTTAGAACACCTATTAGTTGGTCTTCCTAGGTAGGTATCACTGGTAGCATGTCAGTAGGTGCATCAAAAAGTAGCTTCAATTCTAAATTAGTTGATGGTTCTAACAAGGAGGCTAGTAATGGGCTAGGTGGTGGCTCAAATTTTTCAATCCACGAGGGAATGGTTTTAGGATATGATGTATTTACTTGGTCAATCCACGAGGGAATGGTTTTAGGATATGATGTATTTACTTGGTCATTAACTTCTACATTGTACCCATCATCATCAAAATCATCCACCTTATAACGAGCCAAATAGGGATTTAATGATTTTTGGTAAAAAATTATGGATGAAGCTTTCTCTAGTATGTTATTCACTCATGGTTCTTGAAAAGTCTCTATTGATTCCATCATCTCATTAATTGGTCCTTCCTTCTCGTTAAAAGGATTGGATGATTCTAGAGCACTTAAGGATGGATCCATATATAAATAAGATGATGGAATTGGTTCATTCCACTATTCTAGTTCTTTTCTATATTTTACTGCCTTAGTAATATGATCTAAGAGGTTCTTTTTAGTTGTATAGAGTTATTCTATGACCATATTATTTTCATGAGTTTTAACTGATTGTTTAGAAAAAGTTTATAAGATATTAAAATTTCTAGCTATGTATGGATCTTCTGCTAGATGTGTGCCTTAGAAGTCAGATTGGCTAAATACTTATAATACACTTCTAAGAGCAATTTTATAATTTTGACTATAAATTAATAAAAAATTTATTTTTTATTGTAATGTGTATTTAAAGTATCTGTGATACATCCTTTGAGTCAATGATAATGATAATTTATATTTTTATGAGTTAAAAATTTAAGATATGAATTTTTATAATTAACTCATAAATTACTCCAGATCGTAGGATCATCATGAGAATAGTGATCGATCTGAAAGGTTAGTGTACGATCGCTTTCTTAGGATAGATGAGACTTAAGTTTATAGTATGGAGACATCGGAGCAAGAGTATAAGTACTCATTAGATAACTAGGATACTGAGCGTGACCACCTCGGGTAGTCATGAGAAAGTTTACCTTCTTATCGATGACTAGCTTAATGCTGCAGTGGTGTGTCTGATTCTTTGATCTGAGGTGCATCGATAGTTCACCTTAAGGATGTTATAGTTTGATTATACCACTACTCGATCTTCTAGCCATTCAAAATCCTGAGGTATATGTTGGATATAGCATGTTCATTGTAGGAATTGGATTACACCAATAGAAGATCTATCTACCTCAGTAGATGAGGAGTAGCCCTATGATGATCATGAGATTAAGCCCATAAGACCATGGCTATGATAGTGTGAAGATGATAGAAAGAGTTTCTATTAGGTTTTCATATCAGACTCGAATTGAATGATCAATTCATATGATGGATGTTGGGTTTGATGAGTTCATCTTAACCCTAATCATGTCGGGACTCAAGATAGAAGAACTCAATCACACATTTAACAGCATCGAGTGGTTTGTTTTCAGTTCTAATGGATTGCCACCATATACTGCTAGGTGTCACTATAGATTTTGAGAGCAATTAGAATGATCTTGATGATCGATCATTCCAATTATATGAATCAAAAAAGTTCTGATCCATCGAAAGATGTTTCAATGATGAAGATCATGATATGTCTCATTACCATATGAAATTAAACCTAACTAGATCACACAAACAAGAATTTTGGTCTGGATGTAATCAATTAAGCTAATCCAGTTTGATTGATTTGGATTAGATCCAATTAGGTTCAAGAAAATTATGCTAGCACACGATTGAACCTAACATTCTCCTTCTGTAGTCCTTCTATTTCATCTTGGATGAGTTTGACTCATTCTGGAACCCTAACTGGAGCTTGTTCAGATCAAAAAAAGATTATCCTAATCCATCAGATGATTTTAAGATAACACCTGCTAATTTCTATTACCTACCATTTTTTATTTTGGATAAGGGTCAAAAGTTGACCCTGATGTAAGAAAGAAGGGACAGGGGTGTGCGGCCCTTGAAGAATTTCTAGGGGCACGCACCCCTAGATATTTTATGCAACAAAGAGAGGATGCACGTCCCCCTAGGCATGTGCCCCTTAGTGGATAGGCTTTGACTAGGTCAAATTCAAATTAGACCAAGTTAAAGAGGTTTGATAGAAATCAAATTCAAAGAGAGGAGGAAGAGTCCATCTGCACTATCTCTCTCCCTATCCAACATGTGTGACAATTCTTGGAGGGATTTGGGTGACAAAACTAGGTAAGGACCTGGTGTTTGTGCATGGAAATCAGATGAGTTCTAACTTAAATCAAGCACTCAAGTTGCTTGATCAATTGGAAACTCTTAGGTGGAGCAGGATCTATTTAAAGGACCCTGCGCCCCTAGGGTTTTAGATCCTTTTTGCATCCATGTCTATATGCTGCCATCCTCACCCCTTTCCATGCCTCCCTTCCTCTAATCTCCTCTCTCTTCTTCATGCCAAAGGTTGGGCATAAATTGAGAAGGAGGATCAATCCTATTTGGTGTAGAGTTCAGGAAAGAAGACAAACTGTTCGTGAGACGAATGCTATCCTTTAGAGATAGATTTGAAGGATCAACCAAAAGGCTCCAGATCTGATATTTAGAGATTAGATCCAAAAGAAGAGCATCTTCAGATTCAATTAGAGTAGACTCTAGTAGAGGGTAGGCACGTGCGTAGCTTGATCCAGAACCTTAGGAGCATCAGGATCATCAGCAGGATAATCAGATTACCCAAACAAGGTATGAAAATTAAATCTCATTTAATTTAATTTTTAGTTTTAATATCAGATCTATAGAATTAGATCTAAGATATATTAAATCTAATTAGAATTTTAAAAACTTTTTTTAAAATATTTCTTCAGATCCAATCAGATCTGAACGATCCTATGGTAGAAAACAGGATTTTTTCTTCAACTGATATCAGAGCTACGTTTGTATTTTTTTAAATCTATTTTAAATCTAATATTTATTATTATTTATGATATGATATTAAAAATTTTAGATATCACATCAGATATGATCAGATCTAAAATCAAAAAATTAAGTTTTAGATTCATATCAATGTTGTATGAGATATATGTGTTGACTAGGTATAGAATTGTTCTATGTGTAGTCTAGTGTAATTCTCCTTTTTGATATGATTAAAAAAAATTTTAGATTTTTTTTTCTATTTTTTGATGTTATAAATGTTATAATCAGATCTGATAATAGAAAATAAAATTTTTAAATTTTTATATGAGATATAAATAATGCATGCCTAGACTAGTTGTAGAATAGTTCTATAAATTATCTAGAATAGATTTTATTTGATGTGATCAATTTAAAATTTTATTTTTTTAGATTTTATATATGATTTATCAAATCTTAAAGCATGCATTTGTGATTTAATAAATGATACATGAGATGTATACAGAACATGCATGAATAGATCTATGATCTTATGCTTGATATATGTTATAAATCTTTATTTTTTATAGTTTAGTTGTTATTTCTAATTAAGCCATTCACCTTGGTCGTCCAATCATAAGAGTAAGAAGAGTTTAAAGGCCCTCTCTTTCCATTCGATAGGATGCCCTTTTGGTGTGTAGGGTGGTGTGCGTTTGTCCTTAATCAGAAATTGAAAACTTACTTTTCTACAAAACCATAAATCCTAAAATTTAAGAATTTTTGCATGTTTCTATTTATGAATCCAAACTTAATTAAGAATTAAGATTGTTTAATAAATTAGATCTTAAAATTATGAATTTTTAGATCTAAGATACCTTCATAAATTTGGGTTCAGGTTTGGATAGCTCAATTAGGTTTAGTGGTTGATCAAATCGAATCAAGAGTTGATTAGGTGGGATCAAGAGTGCTTAGAATTGACCAGCCCAATAGGATTAAGTCTGGGTCAAGGTCGACTCACAATAATATGTGGTCAATCAAGTCAAGACCTAATTTAGCTCCATGGTTCGAATTTGGATTGTAGGCTAATCCGATTAGTTCTGGTTCAACAATTTGGTATCTAAGGTAAGTCTGGTAGATACGACCAACTAATTTTTAATTGGAAGCTACTTGATCTGAATGCATTCTTATCCAATTAATGGCATATCCCTTCCATCAGTCTCACTTACCTGGCTATTTGGGTTGACCTAGTTCTGTTTAGAGGTGGCTAACAATTCAAGCTAATCCATGCCATTAGGTTAGTCATAATCATTATGACTAAGTCAAGTCAAGTTTAAAGAGACCAAAATTAAATCTTCCTAAGAAAATATTAAGTCATAGGTCTTCCACCATTGTAGATGTGCGGGCCCTTTTCGGGATTGATTATTCTCGACTAGTTACAGTGGTTCAGTTGCATCAAAAAGATGCAACCATTTCTATTAGGCATTGGATTCTATGGGTTGGAGGATAGATTATGCTCAATATTTTAGATATGGTGAGGGATTCAATCAAGAATCCAATCTATGCAAATGGTGAGTCTGACTTAACTAAGGAGTGAAACAAAATTCTAGGCACAGTGAGCTTCATGAATTAGAGATCAGGTTTGGATGCACCATGATTAGAGAATCATTGGATAAGAGTTGTCTACTCATCGGTTGACCCTTCATCAATAACTATTAGGAGAGGTGGTGAGTCAGTCTGTTAGGATTTGATGCCTCAAATTCGATCCACAATAAGAAGAAAATCAATTTTCAGCACAGTAATTGGGTCAGCTCTGATACGCGGTTAAGCCAGCTCGAATTGAGATAGAGTCAGCTCGAACTACAGTCGAACTAGCTCTCTCAGGCAGATAGATAGTAGGAGTCTAGGCGAGATACAATTAAGCCAACTCGACCCCTAACCAAGCCGACTCGATAAAGACGAATAAAATATGATGGGGTTTTTCTGTTTGGACTCAGATTGTTATTAATCCAAGAGGTCTATGGAGTTGCGCATGGACCACAAGATCTAGCGACCATGGAGGATTGCGGTCATGATCTGAAGATCAAAAAATATTCTAAAACTCCATCAAGGATATGTTCGACTCATATTAGGAGAACGAGCCTTGTTAGGACTCCCATGAACTACTGAGAAGAGGATTCTCATCCTATTTAAAAGACTGAGATGTTGTGGAGCAAAAAGGTGGTGCATGTGGCATGAGAGGCACGTAGAGAGGCTCAAACAGCCGCCAAGAGGAGCTTGACAGAGCATCAAGTACATGCAGCCCATGAGAGAGAGAAGCAATAGGTGCATAGCATTCGGCAAAAAGGCTGTGAGGGTAGAGCATCTTATAGCTTCTATAGGTCTCCTTGGGATTTTGAGAGAGCTTTTGTGAGGATAGCTTCTAGTTGAGAGAGATTTATGTATGGTGAGTTGAGAGTGGGTGTTCTCCTCTTGTACCTATTTTTCTCTTTTATAGTAAAGCTTTGCATGCCCCATGGAGGTGAGCCTTTAGGCTAATCCATTTACTTGATTATTTTCTTATTTCATTTCTTTCTTCTTCTTACCATAATAATTTGGTACTAGATTCTTAACAAGCGATATCAGACTAGCTGATATTCCAATAGTTTCGTATTAGAATAAGTTAATACCACAATAATTGGTATCAAAATCAGATAGTACTAGAGTGTCGATTATAGCAGTGGATAGAGATTGAAGAATATGGAGAAGATAAGCACAATCAAGATGGAGATCAATAGGTTCGATGGAAAGGATAACTTTTTTTTATGGTAAGCAAGGATAAAGGATGTCCTCATTCAACATGGGTTGATCGATGCTCTCTTGTATGACAAGATGCCAGCCACTATAGAGGTGAAGGATTGAAAGTGGATCTAGATGCAGATAGTGAGCACGATCCATTTGTACTTAGCGAATGATGTGATGATTCATATACTTGGCGAGACTTTTCCGACGATGCTATGATCGAAGCTCAAGAAGTTATACATGACAAAGTCGCTCATTAACACGCTATTCCTTTGGAGACAGTTCTACCAGCTATAGATGGACAAAGGCTAGAGCATGCGAGAGCATCTATCCAACTTTCAGAAAATCCTCACCGACCTCCTTAGCATTGGTGAAAAGATTGAGAAGAAGACTAGGATGTTGGTCTTGCTAGCATCGCTCCTCCCTTTGTATGAATCTTTGGTGACTGCTCTTCTAATGAGAAAGAGTACCATTAAGATGGACGAGGTCACTATAGTGATACTCCAAAATAAGATTCTCAAGAGGGAGAACCCAGCTTCAAGCTTAAATGGCGGCAGCTTAGCTTTGGCAGTTTCTAGAGAAGTAGGAGGCAGTAGTTTGAGTGATAGAGGATCATGAGGAGGATGATCCAAGTCTAAGATAAGAGATCCTAGCAAGATCAAGTGTTATAAGTATGATGAGTTGGGACATTGAGTCAAGAATTGTCCACAACTCAGGAATCGGATGAGGGCTACTGTAGCGACGGCCAGTAGCAAGTCAGAGGATGATGTCCTAGAGATATCTGATGAGGTATCTAGTTTTTTTCAGTAGTGAATTTTAGATTCTACATGCACATATCGTATTTGTTGCAGAAAAAAGCAGTTTGACTCCTTAAAGAGCAGTGATGGTACTATTTATCTGCTGGATAGATCGAGCTATGCGATCAGAGGCATCAGGACGGTCAGCTGAAAGACATATGATTGTACAGTAAGGAGATTGGGAGAGGTTCGATACATACCTGATTTCAGATAAAATTTTATCTCACTAAGCAGACTGGATTTAAATAGCTATAGGTAGATAGCTAGTGATGGAATTCTAAAAGTCATGCACGATGATAGCATGATATTGGAGGAAAAAAAGAAGATAAGAGGATATTACTATCTAGCAGGAAGCTTCATGCAAGGTGGAGCTTCAGAAGCCAGAGGAAGCCCAGTACGAGGTGGAGCTTTAGGTGGAGATGGATCGGGCACGAGACGAGAGACTAGAGAGGATGAGAGGTGACGTCGCAGAGTGAAGTTTCTATTATCGTAGGATAATTCTTCAAGCAGGTCTTTGATCAAAGTGGACACAACCCTTGATGGAGGTGGGATCGAGCAGCCTAGCTTGACTCCCATATTTGCCTATCCATGATTAGCAGACGTATCCCAGGGCATAAGGGCGAGATGAATCGCAAGCTCTCAAAGTTAGGTGGAGGCTGAATGTCGAGTCGAGATGAAGATTGTTAGGATTTGATGCCATAAATTTGATCCATAACAAGAAGAAAATCAGTTTTCAGCATAGCAGTCAAGCCGGTTCTAATACATGACTGAGCCAACTCGGATTGAGATCGAGCTGGCTCGAACCACAATCGAGTCGGCTCTCTCAGATAGACTGACAGCAAAAGTCTGGACGAGATGCAGTCGAGCCAGCTCGATCCCTGATCGAGTTGGCTCAACGGAGGCGAATAGAACACAATAAGATTTTTTTGTTTGGACTCGAATTATGATTAATCCAAGGGGTCTATGGAAGTTGCACGTGGACCACAGGATCCAACGGCCATGAAGGGTTGTAGTCATGATCTGAAGGTCAAAAAATATTCCAAGACTCCATCAAGAACATGTTCGACTCATGTTAGAAGAATGAGTCTTGTTAGGACTCTTGTGAACTGCTGAGAAGAGAATTCTCATCTTATTTAAAGGACTGAGATGCTGTGGAGCAAAAAGATGGTGCATGTGGCATGAGAGGCACGTAGAGAGGCTCAAGCAACCACCGAGAGGAGCTTGACAGAGCATCAAATACGTGCAGCCCGTGAGAGAAAGAAGTAATAGGTGCAAAAAATCCAGTAAGAAGGCTGTGATGGCAGAGCATCTTGTAGCTTCTATAAGCCTTCTTAGGATTCTGAGAGAGCTTTTGTGAGGATAGCTTCTAGTTGAGAGAGAGATATATATGGTGAGTTGAGAGTGGGTGTTCTCTTCTTGTACCTATTTTTCTCTTTTATAGTGAAGCTTTGCATGTCCCGTGGAGGCAAGCCTTTAAACTGATCTACGTACTTGATTATTTTTTTATTTTATTTTTTTCTTCTTCCTACTATAATAATCTAATATTAGATCTTTAACAAGTGGTATCAAAGTAGCTGATATCCTAATAGTTTGGTTTTAGAGCAAGTTGATACCACAACATAGTCGATGGGACTGCACCATCCACTAGAAATCAATTGATCATGGAGATTTTTGCATCTCTTCCACGAAAGTGTAGGGATCTGAGAAAATAGTGGAAGCCTAATTTATTTAAAAATAAAATTCTTAAATAAATTGGTTAAGTCTAATTACAAAATGTAACTAAAAATTTTGACTCTCTATAGAAAAATTTCTGTGTCCAATCCTCTAGCCCGTATCCTGGACACCCACAGACTGACCGAACTCAATTACAAGGATTGACTTTGGAACTATAAAATTATTTTATGTTCCAAAAAATTGACTCATGTATTGAATCAGGATCCTTCCACCTTAGTAGTCCATCCATCTACTGAATAAAGAGCATTTCTTAAAAAATGGATGAACAAAAATAATAAAGCTAGGTACTATATGTTAGGCTTGATGTCTGATGAGCTTTAGCACCAACATGAGGACATCAAGATTGCTTGTCAAATGTTGGCTTACTTATAAGAGTTGCTTGGTGAGGAGAGTCATGTAGCCAAATATCAAGTCACTAGAAGATTTTTTAAGACTCAAATACGTGATGGGCAGTCGGTCCAAGATCATTGTCTGATGATGATTAAGGACATAGAAGAGCTTAAGAAGCTTGGTGTCAAGCTAGACAGAGACTTGCAAATTGATGTGATCTTGCAATCCTTGATCGATGCATATGGGCAATTCATCATGAACTTTCATATGCATAAGCTATAATGTACCTTAGCAGAATTGATGAATATGCTGGTTACTACTGAACTTTCTTTGAAAGGTTCAAAGGGTTCAGTGCTTGCTTAGAGCGGACTTCCTCTAAAAGAAAGTCTTTTGAAAAGAAGAAGAAGTCTACGAAGAAGCAGAAGATGGATGGAGGAAAGAAAAGGAAGGCAGAATCGAAGAAGGCCGCTGACAAGAGAAAATGTTTTCATTGCAATATAGATGGCCACTAGAAGTGAAACTACCCTCTAGCCAACCTGAAGAACAAGAAGAAGACAGATCCTTCTGAAGGTATGCTCGTAATTGAATCTAATCTAATAGTTTCTTCTGCATCCAGTTGGATGCTTGACTCTGATTCTAGTGCTCATTTGTGTACTTCTATATAGGATCTTGAACAGAACAGGAGGCTGAGAAATGGTGAGATGATCATACGCATCGGGAATGGAGCAAGAATTATTGCTGTGGCCGTGGGAGCCCACCCTCTTCAACTACTATCAGGATTAGATTTAGTACTTAGGAACTGTTTTATGTGCCTGCAGCAAGTAGGAATTTGATTTCTATTTCATTTTTAGCACGAGAAGGCTATGTGATTAATTTTCTTAAGGACCATTATAATATTCTTTTTGAAAGAAATAAAATTATAAGTGATTTTCTTATAAATGGTCTCTATCAGTTATATATTGATATTTCTATTTTCAATATCGAGCAAAACGTGAATGCCATAGAATCAAAGCGACCTAGAGATAGTCTAAATGGTTGGTATCTTTAGCACCTTAGGCTAGGTCATATAGCTGAAGACAGGGTTAACAAATTGAAGAAATCTAAGCTATTGAGTTTGTTGATTTTCTAGTCATATCCAATTTATGAATCATGCTTTTATGGCAAAATGACCAAGCTTTCTTTTGTAGGATATAGAGAAAGGGCCATAGACCTAGTTGCCTTGGTACACATAGATGTGTGCGGCCCATTTGATGTGTCCATCAGAGATAATTATATCTACTTCATCATCTTTATCGACGATTTATCTCGGTATGGAGATATGAATTTGATGCGACATAAGTCTGAAGTCTTTAAAAAGTTCAACAAATTTAGACTCAACGTAGAAAAACAAACAAAAAATTTATTACAATTCTTCAATCAGATCAAGGAGGTGAATATCTTAGTCAGAAATTCCTAGACTATCTCAAAAGAAATGGCATAGCCTCATAATGAACTCCACCTAGAACACCTCAACTTAATGAGATTTCAGAATGGAAAAATTGGATCCTATTAGATATGGTTCGATCCATGATAAGCTTCACGAACCTCCCTGAATTTTTTTAAAAAATAGTCTAATGACCGTAATATATTTACTGAATAGGATTCTCTCTAAAACCATTCCTACTACACCGTATGAGATATGGCATGGTAAGAAACTAAGTCTAAGTCACCTCAGAATTTGGAGTTGTCCGACCCATGTCAAAAGATAGAAGGCTGACAAGTTGGAATTTAGGTTCTTTAGAGCTCGATTTATTGGATATCCTAAAGAGCCGTTGGATATTATTTCTACTTTTCAGAAGACCACAATGTGATGGTGAGTCGACATGCCATTTTTCTTGAGAAAGAGTTTATTCAAGATGGTGGCATCAGGAGATAGATTAGGCTCGAGGAGAAGGTCTCTGAATAGCAATGAGCTAAGAAACCTATAGAATCCAATCAGATTGAGCCAATCCAAATGCTACCTCCCCCACCTCAAAAATCAACTAGGATTTTCCGTCTTCCTAAAATGTACTTAGGTACATTTTCAGAGGATGTTAAGAAAATATTTCTCACAAAAAATAAGATTCATGGTGATGATCCCAAGACCAATGATGAGACGATATTAGATATCAACTCTGACAAAATCGTTAAAGGCAATGAGGTCAAAAATTGATTCAATGTGCTCAAACCAAGTCTGGACCTTAGTAGATCCATCTAAAGGCATGGTATCTATTGGATGTAAATGATCTACAAGAGAAAGATACATGCCGATGAAAATGTAGAAACATTCAAAGCAAGGCTCATAATGAAAGGATATAGTCAGCAGGAGGGTATTGACTATCAGGATACCTTCTCGTCAGTAGCCATGCTTAAATTCATCCACATATTGCTTGCTATTGCAGTCTTATGAAATATGGTAGATGGATATGAAAATAGCATTCTTAAATGGATATCTTGAGGAAGATATTTATATAGAACAGCCACTTGGTTTCAGATCGAGTGATAGTGATCATAAGGTATGCAAGCTACAAATGTCCATATATGGACTTAAGCAAGCATCTTGGAGTTGGAATGCTCATTTCAATGATATAATTAAATCATTTAATTTCATCAAAAATGAGAAGGAGCCATGTGTGCTAAAAAAGGTCAGTGGAAGCGCTATTGTCTTTCTTGTACTATACGTGGATAACATCCTCCTAATAGAAAATAATATTCTCATGTTGACCATGGTCAAAATGTAGTTATCTAAAGAGTTCTCTATGAAAGACCTAGGAGAAGCATTTGATTTCATCAAAAATGAGGAGGAGTCATGTGTGTTCAAAAAGATCAGTGGGAGCACTATTATTTTTCTCGTACTATACATAGATGACATCCTTCTAATAGGCAATGATATTTCCATATTCACCACGATCAAAATATGGTTATCTAAAGAGTTTCCTATAAAAGACCTAGGAGAAGAATCATTTATTCTAGGAATTAAGGTCTATAGGAATAGACCGAAAAGCATGCTAGGACTTTCATAGAAAATATACATAGAGAAGGTGATAAGTATAATAAATTCATCAATAAAAGTATTAATTTATCAATTAATTGATATTGATTTTTAAAGATTAATAATCAATTTATATATAATTTTTGAAAAATTCATATTTTTATTAATTAAAAAAATTAATTAAAAAATAATAAAAAAATAATAAAAAATAAAAAATAAAATTTTATTATTATTAGAAAGAGCTCATTTTTCTGATCATAACGAAATAAATTTCAAGTAAAATGGAGCTAAAATGGAAAAGATATGAATTTTGAAAGATATAAAATAAATAAAAATTAAATAAAAAAAGAAAACGGCTCAGCCGGCTCCGTAAGCCGAGCCACCAAGCCAAGCCAAGCCATCAAGCCGACTCAGCCATTGAAGCCATCAGCCGGTCCACGATCTAGGCATGGACCGCCAGCTCAGCAAATTCCGGCGAATCAGAGATTGCCACGTGGTGGACCTAGACCCCTTAAGGGTCTACAGAAATTTATCGCGGCTCACAAGGGTAATTCAGTCTTTTCGTCCAACAACAGCGGCGCTGATTGGTTGCGGTGTGCGGTGCGACCGGTCCACGCGGTCCATGGGAACAGTTATTGCGCGATCGGACGGATGTGGTTGTTTGCGGTCAGGATCGGACGGCTGTGGTTGCTTCCGAATTTTATTCAGATACAAACATCATGCGGATCACCATCGGACGGCAGCGCTCGATCCAGGCGATGATCCGACGGTCCAGAACACTGTCGACGGTGATCAAGACTTCCGAAGCACGATTTGTAGCCAGATTTCCTCGATCAAACATGATCCAACGGCCAGAATTTAATCCGACCCGATCTGAGCTTATCTGCATCCGATTTTGATGATTTTTGGACCGTTGGATTCCTGTTGAACGGCTGGATTTTATCAAATTTAGCAGAGTCATATCATATCTGTTTTGATTCAAATTTTATCCGAATTTCTTTGTATTTTTACGATTACAAAGGCTATTAGTCCCATATTGCCTTTAGAAAAAATATCCAACCCTCCTAGCTCTATAAAAAGGATCCCAGGCCATCAAAAATTGATATCTCCGATCAAAGTGAAGCTTTGGTATAGGGCGAAGCCAGGCTATGGGTTAAAGGCTGCTTCGAAGCAATGGGTGCCGAGAAGAAGAGCCAAGCTTCTACACCATCTTTCTGCCAATGCCGATCCAAGATCAGAGATCAGGCTATTTTATTCTTTTTAAATTTTATGTATTTAAATTCTAAAATTTTAATTAATAAAAATTTTATTTTTGCATTTTAATTTCTTGCATTTAATTTTTATTGTAATTTAATTTTCACACTTTAATTATTATTTTTTTGCAAGTAGATGCTAAGATCTAATTAGTAGATCTTAGTACCAAGTTTAAATCTCTGCATCTTTTAATTTTCGCTTTTTATTTTCCGACTTCACTTTTGATCTTGAAATTCTTCTTTTTTATCTTTTTTTTTTATAAAATCAAAGATTTCAAATCTAAAAACACTACCTTCCCTGTGGATTCGACCCGACTCACTACTATTTACATATTTTCAATAATTTTAAGAAGTCGGATTAAACTGATAAACACGATGTCTTAACGACAACATCGCGTCCCTATCAAGTTTTTGGCGCCGTTACCAGGGAATATTTTTGATTTTTGATTTTGATTTCTTTGATTTATTAAAAATAATTCCGACAAACCTATCAAGTTTTTGGTGCCGTTGCCGGGGAATGTTTTTGATTTTTGATTTTAATTTCTTTGATTTATTAAAAATAATTTCGGCAAACCTATCAAGTTTTTGGCGCCGTTGCTGGAGAAGATTTTTGATTTTTGATTTTGATTTCTTTGATTTATTAAAAATAATTTCGATAAATGCACCAAGTTTTTGGCGTCGTTGCCGGGGAAGGCACAGATATTAAATTTTTGATCTCTTTGATTTTTCTATAAATAAATTATAAATAAAATTTTTATTTTCTTACTAATTTTTTTTTATTATTTTATAGGAAAAGAAAAAAAGAATAAAAAGAATCAGAAGTTTTGCCTGGTGAGATCAATCCTAACCCTAGTTCTCTTTTCCTTTTATTTTATTTATTTATTTATTTTATTTTTAAATTAATTTAAAAAAATATTCATTTAAACCTAATTAAAAAATCTCATGACAAGATTAGAAATCTTAACTACTTAGAGCATGCATCATATTAGTTTTATTTTTATTTTTAGTTTATTTTTTTTTGGTGATTGCTGGAAGCAAGGTAAGCCTTTCAGAATTCAATTAGTTGCATGCATCTAGTTTAAATTGCATAAAACCCTTTGATTGAATTTTTTTTCGTGCATATTCATATTAAATCAAATTAAGGGCACAACCCAATTAAACAAGATAAGGTGGGGATTTGATCACCCTTCCTTAGCCCACAAACAACCAACCAACATCCTGCATTAACCTAAACCTTTAAATTAAAATCAATTAGACATCAACCCTAGGAACTCGAGCTCAATAGGATAAGGAATCCTAAGAGTTGAACCGGGTTAGGATAAATCAATTTGACTAGTGTCTAGAAAAGTGGTTCAGGGACGACTGCGCCCGAAGGAAGGTGGTTTCTAATTGGTTCCGTTCGCTTACCTGGCCAAGCATAATTGGTGTCTAAGGCAAGCAACGGGGGGACTCCCACCGACCTTACACTTACCTGGCTAGTTGATTGACTAATCCTACACTTGGAGGGCTTGAAGGTGACCTTGACAGTTAGGAGCTGTCTAGATCTAGGATAACCCTTAGTCAGGATTGATTGACCAACTTGATTGCTAACCAACATTAGATCTAATTAAACCGAATTCTTCTCATTCTTCTTAGTTCTAGGACTCCTTAGGATCTTTTCTTTAGAACTCTTCTCCTTACTCCTCTAAAAATAAAATAAAAATAAAATAAAATAAAAATTAAATTAAACTAACTAAAAAATATTAAAAATAATAATTAAATTAAATTAAATTAAATTAAAATTAACAAATAAAAATAATTAAAAAAAATTAATTTTTAATATAATAAAATAATAATAATAATAATAAATAAAAAAATATTCTAAAAATTTTTAAACCATACATTAGGGTTACACCATGCATGGTAGAAAATTGCTTTTTCTGATTTAGTTGAACTTAATTGAATGGTTGATTCATATTAAACATAATAATCAAATGGCTAATATAAATCTAATAGTCCAAAAATTAGATAAAGTTGACCTTCTTGATCAGAAAATAGATCAACTCCTAATCCTAGGTCAACAATCTTCTAATTATCAGGAGAATTATTCAATCTGTGCTAGTCCAACCCATCATGTAAATGAATATCCTATGACTGCACAGTTTCCGTATTTTATCCAAGAACAAGTTCAAGCTGCTCAAGGATACTCCAAATTGATTAATGATCCATTTTCAAATTCATATAATTTAGATTAGAGTAACTTTAATTTTTCTTGGACATCCCAACAGACTCAGGCTCAGACCCAAATTTCACTTGAGCAAAATTATCAAAATTATGCCTATAATAATGATCAGCCTAGTCAGTTTAACCAGCCATCATATTATAATCAGCCTTCATACCCACCACCTCAACAGACCAATCTAGCTGATGATAGATTTAACCAATTTCAACAATTAATTCTAACTCAACAGCAATCTATCGCCAGACTAGAAGCTCAAATAGGATAATTAGTTGAGTCTAACATGAGGAGAGAACTAGATCAATTACCGAACCTACCAATTTCAAATAACCCACCTAATGACTACCAACCACTTGGATTAAATTATCAATCTAATGTTTCATCTAAGAATCTTCAATTTGAGAATACCAAAGTAATTCCTGAACTTAAAAGCTATAGGATTCTTATGGACCCATACCAAGACCAGGTGAGAGAGGCTAGTACTGATGCTAGCCAAAATAAAAATTTAGAGGAACTGGTTAGTACTGAGACTAACCACATAGAAGAACCCAAGCCAGGAATTAGTACTGATGCTAGTTCCAATTTAAATGAGATAGAAATAAGGGAAAAGAGAATAGATGATTTACCCGAGACTTATAAACCTAATGTCCTATTCCCTTCAACCCTAGAAGCTGGTTCTTCTTATAAAAATCAAAAGGCATGTAATGAAATATCAATGGAGTTGTTTAAGCAGGATCACATTAATTTACCTCCAGAATTAAAACCGCCTTTAGTCACCATTCCAGCATCCATTGAATCAAACTTAACTCCTAAAACTCCATTCATGAGCATTTTAGAAGAACAAATAGGAATAATTCTTAATAAACATGGGTCTGAGAATGTAATCATAAAATATATCCCAAAAATTAACAGTGAATATATCAATAATGGGATTAAAAATCAAAATCAACTTTCTGAGATTGGCAATCTAAAACCATTAGAATTTGTCAATCCAATATTCGACACAGGATAGTGAGCTGCATTGTGTCTGGCTGAAGACGGTAAACTTAGCGCTTGTTGGGAGGCAACCCAATATTTAGTTTTTATCTAATTTATCTTTTTAGTTTATCTCTTTTTAGGATAATTTGAATAAGTTGGAGGGAGAGCTCAAATTTTTAAAGGCATGTGCTGGACCAAATAAATAAATAAATAAATAAATAAATAAATAAATAAATAAAAAATAAAAATATATATATATACTGAGTTAGGTGTATTCTTCTATGTTCTTTATTACATCCTTTATTTTTTCTTCTCCATTGAGGACAATGTCGATTAAGTTGGGGGGAGGGAAAAATAAAAAAATTTTAAAATTTTAAGTCCTAAAAAAAGTTAGTATTTAGTATTTAGATACTTGATTACGCTTAAGAATCGAATTAAACTAAGCATTTTAAAAATAAAATTGATGCACAGATTAGAGAATCTATGAGATATTGAGGAATCAAGTATTAAAAAAATTCAATAAAGATTTAAGTCCAGAACATAAAAATTTTTTTGGAGCATTTCTAATTATTTCTACTAGCATCAAAGAAAAATCTACTTTTTATAGGCTTGTGTAGGGTAACTATACATTTCTTCATATAAAAATTTATTTTAATAGTTTCCAAGTACTTCTCACTGAGTAACCGGGCCTCTTTGCCTAAGCAAGCATTGAGTTTCGCATCAAAAGGTGGGAAGGGCAAAGAAGCTTGTTGTAAAGCTAGTCTTAACTCGTAGCCTATTTGATTCGAGCTAGTAAGCCCGAGGGGTATTCTATACCTAGTGTCCTAAAGCCAACTGGTTTGGGAGTCATTGGCCCAAGAATCACTACATGAATCAAATAGAAAGCTTAAGGAGTTAAGACACTCAATAGTGGTACAACGTTAAAAAAAAAAAAAAAAAAAAAAAAAAAAAAAAAGAAACATTGGTTTCCCACCGAGTAACCGGGTCCCGTTGCCTAAGTAAGCAATGATATTCGCATCAAAAAGTGGGCAATATGAAAATAAAAATTAATAAATAAAGGATGGAAGTAGCAATACACTTGCCTATATGAAAGTTTAGACAAATCAGAGATAAAAGTAGAATAATTTAGAAAAAAGTTCTGAAAAATTTAATGTTCTTTACTTAATTTTTCTATTGATAAGTATTAATACCCCAATGATATATCTCATTTAAGCTCTACTGAATATCAATGGTCATTTTGAAAATTGCTTAGATAAAATTCGAAACTCTAAAGTTAAAAGGTATTTAAAACTAAATTCTTTCTTTACTCGAGAACGAGCAAAGCTTAAGTTGGGGGGTGTGATAAGTATAATAAATTCATCAATAAAAATATTAATTTATCAATTAATTAATATTAATTTTTAAAGATTAATAATCAATTTATATATAATTTTTGAAAAATTCATATTTTTATTAATTAAAAAAATTAATTAAAAAATAATAAAAAAATAATAAAAATTAAAAAATAAAATTTTATTATTAATAGAAAGAGCTCATTTTTTTGATCATAACGAAATAAATTTCAAGTAAAATGGAGCTAAAATGGAAAAGATATGAATTTTGAAAGATATAAAATAAATAAAAATTAAATAAAAAAAGAAAATGGCTCAGTCGGCTCCGTAAGCCGAGCCACCAAGCCAAGCCAAGCCATCAAGCTGACTCAGCTATTGAAGCCATCAGCCGGTCCACGATCTAGGCGTGGACCGTCAGCTCAGCAAATTCCGGCGAATCAGAGATTGCCACGTGGTGGACCTAGACCCCTTAAGGGTCTACAGAAATTTATCGTGGCTCACAAGGGTAATTCAATCTTTTCGTCTGACAACAGCGGTGCTGATTGGTTGCGGTGTGCGGTGCGACCGGTCCATGCGGTCCATGGGAACAGTTATTGCGCGATCGGACGGATGTGGTTGTTTGCGGTCAGGATCGGACGGCTGTGGTTGCTTCCGAATTTTATTCAGATACAAACATCACGCGGATCACCATCGGACGGCAGCGCTTGATCCAGGCGATGATCCGACGGTCCAGAATGCTGCCGACGGTGATCAAGACTTCCGAAGCGCGATTTGCGGCCAGATTTCCTCGATCAAACGTGATCCAACGGCCAGAATTTAATCCGACCCGATCTGAGCTTATCTGCATCCAATTTTGATGATTTTTGGACCGTTGGATTCCTGTTGAATGGCTGGATTTTATCAGATTTAGCAGAGTCATATCATAGCTATTTTGATTCAAATTTTATCCGAATTTTTTTGTATTTTTACGATTACAAAGGCTATTAGTCCCATATTGCCTTTAGAAAAAATATCCAACCCTCCTAGCTCTATAAAAAGGACCCCAGGCCATCAAAAATTGATATCTCCGATCAAGGTGAAGCTTTGGTATAGGGCGAAGCCAGGCTATGGGTTAAAGGCTGCTTCGAAGCAATGGGTGCCGAGAAGAAGAGCCAAGCTTCTACACCATCTTTCTGCCAATGCCGATCCAAGATCAGAGATCAGGCTATTTTATTCTTTTTAAATTTTATGTATTTAAATTTTGAAATTTTAATTAATAAAAATTTTATTTTTGCATTTTAATTTCTTATATTTAATTTTTATTGTAATTTAATTTTCACACTTTAATTATTATTTTTTTGCAAGTAGATGCTAAGATCTAATTAGTAGATCTTAGTACCAAGTTTAAATCTCTGCATCTTTTAATTTTCGCTTTTTATTTTCCGACTTCACTTTTGATCTTGAAATTCTTCTTTTTTATCTTTTTCTTTTATAAAATCAAAGATTTCAAATCTAAAAACACTACCTTCCCTGTGGATTCGACCCGACTCACTACTATTTACGTATTTTCAATAATTTTACGAAGTCGGATTAAACTGATAAACACGATGTCTTAACGACAACATCGCGTCCCTATCAGAAGGTGCTAAAGAGATTTAGCATAAAAAATCCCAAAAGGGGTTTAGTATCCTTTAAACATGGCATTCATCTCTCTAAGAAGATGTGCGCTGGCACACCTGAGGAGATTGAATGCATCAGCAAGATTCCTTATACTTCGGCAATGGGGAGCCTTATGTATGTGATGCTATGTACACGATTTGATATTGCCCATGCTGTGAGTATCACGAATAGGTATCAGTCGAATCCAGGCAAAGAGCATTGGACTTCTATGAAGTGTATCCTTAAATACTTGAGAAGGACTAAGGATATGTTTCTAGTCTTTGGTAATGGAGAACTTCAAGTCCAAGAATATATAGCTCAGACTTTATGTCCAACATGGATGATCGAAAGTTGACATCTGAAAGTCTGTTTATATGCAATGGTGGTATTGTTAGCTGAAAGAGTTTCAAGCAGATGGTGATAGCAGACTCCACCATGAAAGCAGAATACATCACTACATCGAAAGCTGTGAAGGAGGCATTCTAGTATAAGAAGTTCACCGCAGACCATCCCTTTGTACTGTGACAATAATGGTGCCATAGTCCTAGCTAAGGAGCCGAGGTCTCACCAAAATCCAAGCACATAAAGTGGTGATTCCACTTCATCTATGATTATCTCGAGAAGGGATATATCGAGATCAAGAGAGTCGACACCACAGACAATGCGACTGACCCACTAACGAAGCCATTGGGATAGTAGAAGATCGAAGCCCACCTTGAGAAGATAGGATTTAGATTTATAGCCAATTAGCTTTAAGTCAAGTGGAAGTTTGTTAGATGTATATCCTAGAAGCCAGATTGGCTAAACACTTGTAATACACTTATAGGGATAATTTTATAATTTTGACTATAAATTAATAATAGGATTATTTTCAATCATAGTGTGTATTTAAAGTGTCTGTGATTCATCCTTTGAGTTAATGATAATGACTATTCATATTTTCAAGAGTTAAAAATTTAAGACATGAATTTTCATAATTAACTCATAAATTGCTCCTGACCGTAGGATCATCATAAGGATGGTGATCGATCCAAAAGGTTGGTATATGATCACTTTCTTAGAATAGATGAGTCTTGAGTCTATAATGTGGAGACATCAGAGCGAGTACAGATACTCGTTAGGGAAGGAGGGCACTGAATGTGACCACCTCAAGCAGTCATAAGAGAGTCTACCTTCTCGTCGATGACTGGCTCGATGTTACAGTGGTATGTCTGGTCCTTTAATCTGAGGTGCATCGATAGTTCATCTTGAGGGTGTTATAGTTTGACTACACCATTACTTGATCTCCTAGTCATTCAAAATCCTGAGGTGTATGTTGGCTACAGCATGTTCATTATAGAAATCGGATTGCACCAATAGAGGATCTATCTACCTTGGTAGATGAGGAGTATAATGATCATGAGATTGAGTCCATAAGCCCATGGCCATGGCAATGTGAAGATGATAGAAAGAGTTTCTATTAGGTTTTCATATTGGACTCGAATCGAATGATCAATTCATATGATAGATGTTGAGTTTGATGAGTTCACCTTATAACCCTAATCCTATCGGAGCTCAAGATAGAAGAACTCAATCATACATGTAGCTGCACCGAGAGGTTCACTTTCAGTTCTGATGAGTTGACACCATATACTACTAAGTATCACTAGTAGATTTTGGGAGCAATTAAAATGATCTTGATGATTAATCATTCTAATTGTATGAATCAGAAAAATTCTAGTCCATCGAAAGATGTTTCGATGATGTCGATGATGAAAATCATGGCATGTCTCATTACCATATAGAACTGAACCTAACTGGATCACACAAACAAGGGTTTGAGTTTAGATGAGATCAATTAAGCTAATCCAGTTTGATTGATTTGGATTAGATCCAATTATATTCAAGAAAATCATGTTAGCATACGGTTAAACCTAATATTCTTCTTCTATAGCCTTTATGTTTCATCTTGGATGAGTTTGACACACTCTGTAACCCTGACTGGAGCTTCTCCAGGTTAGAAAAGGATTATCTTAATTGATCAAATGATTTTAAGATAACACCTGCCAATTTCAGTTACTTGCCATTTCTTGTTTCAGACAAGGGTCAAAAGTTGACCCTGATGTAAGAAAGAAGGGACGGGAGACGTGCGCCTCCTAAAGAATTTCTAGGGGCATGCACCCCCAAATATTTTATATGATACAAAGAGGGTGCATTTCCTCTTAGGCATGCACTCCTTAGTGGATAGGCTTTGACTAGGTCAAATTTAGATTTGACCAAGTCAAAGAGGTTTGATAGAAATCAAATTCAAAGAGAGGAGGAAGAGTCCATCTGCACTATCTCTCTCTCTATCTTCCTATCCAACTTGTACGATAATTCTTGGAGGGTTTTGGGTGACAAAACTAGGTAAGGACCTGGTGTTTGTGCATGGAAGTCAGATGAGTTCTAATTTAAATCAAGCAATCAAGTTGCTTGATCAATTGGAAACTCTTAGGTGAAGCAGGATCTATTTAAAGGACCCTGTGCCCTTAGGGTTTTAGATCCTTTTTGCATCCACGCCTATATGCTGCCATCCTCACCCCTTTCCACACCTCCCTTCCTCTGATCTCCTCTCTCTTCTCCATGCCAAAGGTTGGGCATAAATTGAGAAGGAGGATCAATCCTATTTGGCGCAGAGTTTAGAAAAGAAGATAAACTGTTCATGAGATGAATGCCATCCTTTAAAGATAGATTTGAAGGATCAACCAGAAGGCTCCAGATCTGATATTTGGAAATCAGATCCAAAAGGAGAGCACCTTCAGATCCAGCTCGAGTGGACTCTGGTAGAGGCCAAGCACGTGCATGGCTCGATCCAGAACCTCAGGAGTGTCGGGATCATCAATAGGGTAATCAGATTATCTAAATATGGTATGAAAATTAAATCTAATTTAATTTTAATTTTTAATTTTAATATCAAATATATAGGATCAGATTCGAGATGTCTCAGATCTGATTAGAATTTTTTTAATTTTTTTTTGAAATGTTTCTTCAGATTCAATCAGATTTGAACGATCTTATGATGGAAAATAGGATTTTTCCTTCACCCTCAGGGTCACTCTCGGGCTGACTGGGCAATTTTCTTTCCTTCTATTGTTTGAATGTAAGTCCTTGCTTCTCTAGTTTTTTAAAGGTTCTTATATAGGAGTGAAAGGTCTGTTGTATGGTCTAATTGTTGAGTTCTAACTCGTTTAATGCTTGTTGAATCCTTTCTTTAGAAGTTGACTCATTATTATTTAGAGAAGATTGATATTGTGGATAGGACATATCATAAGGTGCATCCATAAAAGTAGGTCATTGTGGCACCGGGGTAACCACTGATTGTGATTATTACAAAAAATCTGATTGAGCCTCTCAACCTAGATTGTAATGTTAAAGTATGGGTTATTTCCTGGTCTGTAGGCTATTTGGGTTTGATCTTGATAAACTTGCTAATACTTATACTCAGAAAATCAATGTGGGCATTTGCTTGCATCATAGATGGGGCTCAAATAAATTGCACAAAATTATTATTCAAGAGGAAAAGATGGATATGAAGGATTTCTATTGGCTTCTAGATGATCTAATCTATGGAACAGCTCAGTATAAAAATCCATCTTTAATTATTATTTTTTTATTTATTTTATTTTAGAGAATAAAAAAAGATAAGAAGAGAGAATTCTAAAGATGAAAGCCTAGAGGATCCTAGATCTAAGGATGATAGAAGAGAGTGTTTTAATTAGGGTTTAAATTATAACAGCAAACAAGTTAAGCAAGCATAGACTCTCTATTCTAGGGTTAACCTAAATCTAGATAGCTCCTAACTACCAAGGTTACCTTTGAGCACTCTAAGTAAAGAATCAGCCACTCAACTGGCCAGGTAAGTATAAGATCAGTGGGAGTCCCATCGTTGTTTTTTCTTAGACATCAATTATCTTAGCTAGGTAAGCTAACGGAACTAATTAACCATTTTCCTTCATGATGCAATCCCTAAACCACTTGCTTTTGACACCAGTCGAACTGACTAACCCAAACCCGGCCCAACTCTTAGGATTCCTTATCCTAATGAGCTTGATTATCCTTAGGGGCTAACATCTAATTGATTTTAAGTTAAGGTCTAGATCAATGTAATACGAAGGATGCTGGTTTGTGGGCTAAAGAAGGATGATCAAATCTTTATCTTATCTTGTTTAATGGGTTGTTCCCTTAAAGTGTATTATGAATATATAATGCAAACAAAATAAGGTATCCAAATAGGATGATTTCTTTTAAGATTTAATTAGTTTCTCTATATTAATTAAGTATTATGAGGTGTATTTATTTTCTTGTTATATTAGGTTATTTAAAGCAAGAAAAATAAAAAGATAGATTTTAATTAAGTTAATTAGATTAATTATATTAGATTTTATCTAAACTATTTTTGAGAATCTAGCTAATTAAAAAGTAAATTATACTAGTCTTAAAAGATAACTAGGTAATCTAAGAAACGAAATCAACTTTTAAGGTAATAATTTATTCTAAGTAGTAAATTAATTATGTAAACTAAGTTAATTATTTAACTATGCAATTAAGATACTTTAGCTAGAAAGCAATTAATAAACCATAAATGAAAAACAAAAATTTAAAGAAAGAATAAATAATAAGTAATTAAGCAATTAAATTAAATTAATTGATAATAAAAATAAATTATTAATTAATAGAACAAAAGATAAAAGATAAAAATAAAGAAAAGCAGTAATTAATAAGCTAGAAATATAAAGCAGTAAAATAAATAAGATAATAAAATAAAGGATGCAGTAAAACAAAATAGTAAAATAAATAAAGCAATAAAGTATATAAAATAATAAATAAGAAATTAATTATTTTTTAATTTTTTTATTTTTTTTAATTTTAATTTTTTATTTTTTTAAAGCAACCATGTTATAATCTCCAGCAATGGCATCAAAAATTTGATTACTTGTCATTATAGCATCAAATAAAAATTGGATTCAATTTTTAAAATTTAGAATAGTGGTGAATTAGGTATCGATTTTCTCGAAGATTGAAGGCTGAATTACATTAAATTTTTATTAAAAAATTAAAATTTAAATTAATCTTTAAGGCAAAAATTTAAAGTAGTAAATTAAAAAATTAATTATAATTTAGAAATTAAAAGAAAGTAACTACTTAATTAATTATGATTTTGAGATTAACTAAAAATATTCTAAATTTTGAATCCATCTCTAACATGATTATGGTAATTTTTTTTAATGCAAGAATTTATTATTTTAAAAAATTTAGTTATGATTATAATTTATTTTTTTAGAGCATGAATTATATCTCTTGATAATAATCCATCTCTATGAAATCATAAACTATTCAATACTTTAATTCTTAAAAATTGGTAACATAGTTTTTACTGATTCTCTCTAATATAAACTATTGAATCGAGCATGGACTGTATCTTCTGATCATAACCTATCTTTATAAATATAGTCTATTTAAATATCAATTAATAATAAGCATGTTAATATTAGATCTCATGTATGGAGGATAAAAGTTTAGATTGGATAGGAGAACATTTTATTCTTTGCATAAAAAAATTATAAAAAATAAAAAATATATATATAATTCATGCTTGAAGACTTTATCTACATTTCAGAATCTCGATCTTGAGCTGCTCATGATTTGAAATTCTCTGGCTCCCGACATCTTCAGATCACCCAAATAAAATAAAAAAAGAAAAACAAGAAGAAAGAAAGAAGAAAAAAGAAGAGAGAGATAAAAGAAAGAGGCTTGGAGGGCTAATTCCCCTCATAGGGGCTCTCTTGAGGTCTCTAGCATAACAGGCCTTACATAGAGAAAAAAAGATGTTGGTGAGTCCTTGTTGGACTTAAATTGGAGTTTGGCTCAAATTATTCATGTCTATTGAAGTTCTGGCCATTGGATCTTGATCAAATGTCCCAAATTTCATCAAAAAATCTATCGGCAGCCTTATATTATCACCTAGATTGATTTTGGGCCATCAAATCGAAGCCTGGAGTATTTTCAGCCATTGGATCATGCTCAAATGAAGCCTAGGTCCTAATCAAACTGGGAATCATTTTCAACCATTGGATACCGACCAGAAGCGATAAGAGTCGTCGGATGGTGCTTCGCTATAGCCATAGACTGCCATGGACCGAATGTGACAAAGACCCATACCAATCAGAAATCGACGTGCCACCTGAAATCTCGAAATGACCCTAAATGCTATGTGGGTTTTTTTTTAAACCCCTTAGCAGTCTAGGTCCACCACACGGCGCGCTCTGATTCACCGTGTTTGCTGAGCTGGGCAATCCATGCTTGGTTCTATGGACTGATTGGTCAGTCCATCATGCATTGAATGATTTTTTTGGTAGATTTGGGCTGATTTTCTAGGTCAGTTTCCACTAGACTGGCTGAATCGGCCGATCTATTTTTTTTTTCATTTAACTTTTTGGCTTCATATCTTTTTTGTTTTAACTCCGATTTGAGTAAAATTTATTTCATTAGAATTCATAAATCAAGCTCTTCACATTAGTAGACTTTTTTTCTATAAAATACTAATAAAAATATTAATTTTTTTAAAAAAATTAATTAATATTTAATTTAATGCTGTTATTTAGTAATTTATGATAATTATCGATAGATGAGATGTTGTGACTAGGGAGAAACCTCTCTTCACAAACTCACGTATGCATGCCCTTTTTTTTCAGATTTTTTATCACATAAAAAAGCTCTTCCCACAACCTCCACTAGATAAGAGTTGATCTTAGGGTCAAAACAAAATTTAAACCAAGTCAAAACTCACCTGGATAAAGTCCCAACCCTAAAGAGAAGGTCCACCTTTTAGTGCCCCCTCTCTCATTTCCACGTGAAACATGAGAGAGGATCCCTGGAAGAGAGTGGTTGGCTTCGCGGTTCAATTAGATTTCAAATTTGGTTCGATTTGAATCCTATTCAAGCCTGATATGAATCAAATTCGAAAACCTATCAAACTAGATTTTAAAAGGCTATCAAACCTCATCCAATTAAGATTGTAATCCAAGTCTTGCTTGGATAATTAAACCCAATTAGCCTTAAATTAAGTCAAGTCCAATTAAATTAAATTTGATTTAAATTAATTAGAACTTGATCCATAATTTAATCAAGCCCAATTAAATTGCAATACTTGCACCTCTGCTAATAATTAGTGGTTACTAAATTTATAATGTTTATAAATTAGTAGTTTCTAAATTCAAACCATCAATCCAATTGATAATTTGAATTGAATCTAAGCCATTAATCGGGTCAAGCTTTTTTTGTGTGTGACCCTTCAAATTCTATTTTGTCTAGTAGTGAGACTACCGTGATCTCCATTATAGCATCATCAAAACTTCTTTGATGGACTAGAATGGTTCCAACTCATCCTAATAAGAATCATTGATCCAAAAATGATCCTAGAAAGTTCTCACAATCCTCCAGTGATACCTGATAGTATGTAGTGGCAATATAGTAGAGCAGAAAAATAAATCCCTAGGTGCAATTACTGTGTGATATGGTACCTCTATCATGAGTTTTAACTAAATGGAGGTCATGGAGAACTCATCAAATCGAATCATCAGTCATATACTAGATTGGCTTGACTCGAGTTCATTCATGAATCCTGTGAAAACTCTTTTCCAGTATTCACTCCTACTTTGGTCAGAGATTTTTTGAACTCAGTCTCATGAATCATATAGGACTAGTAATTTTCCACCGAGATCAATAGATTCATCCTACTCAAATAGCGAATCTAAATCTACTGTAGCCACATACACAGCAAGGATCCAAATCGCTAGAGACCAAAAAAATATATAGTCAAACTAAATAGTCTCACTATGAATAGCCAATATACCGTAGGTCAAAGGACCAATCATACCACTGCAGCATCAAAAAAATTACTAACGAGTGAGCAGACATCCAAGTGGTTTCTCGTGTTGGTCATGCTCAGTGCAAATTATTCTCTAACAATCATCTATACTTTCATCCCAGTATCCCCACACTACATATTCGAGACTCATTTATCTGGAAGGAAAGTGATCCATGCACTGATCTAACTGGATTGATCACTATCCTCTATGATTATCACTTGATTAGAAGTATTTAGAAATTAACCACTAATAATGTATGTCTTAAATTCTCTATACCTTGAGAATATACAAAATTATCTTTATTAATTTCAAGGATAATTCATGGATAGATATGACATGAATAGTAATAAAAATTGCTCGTGAAGTAAAAATGTACATGTTCTAGAGGAAGGTATGCATTTGTCAAGATTGACTTCTAAAGCATACATCTAACAGAAAGTTTAGCCATCACTAATAGTTATTAGCGATAGAAGTGGTGATGGTTGTGCCATTGGTATAGGTATTAGCAATAGTATTAGAGACGGTAATTAGTCATTGCTAATACTAAGTAATTTTATTTTTTAATTAAATTTTATTATTATTAATGATGGTAGATAATTATTAGAGATCACTTTTTACCATCACTAGTAAAAAATAATTTTATTTTTTTAAAATTTGGTTGTAGGATTGTTAGCGACATAATTATGTTATTAGTGATGGAGAAAGCTGTTGCTAATATTAATAATTTAAAAAATATATTTTTAAAAATTTTTTAAATAATTTTTTTTCAAAATCATTAGAGATAATAAATTGAGCCATCAGTAATTAATTAATTTAACTATAATTATAATTAATTTTTTTAAAATTTTAAATTTATTAGTGATGGCTTTTCCACTTGTAATACACTTCTAGAGGCAAAATTGTAATTTTGACTAAAATCAATAAAATGGGTTATTTTCTATCACACCTGTGTATTTAGTGTCTGTGATACATCCTTTGAGTTAATGGTAATGATAATTCATATTTTCAAGAGTTGAAAATTTAAGACATGAATAATCATTATTAACTCATAAATTGCTCCTGACCATAGGATCATCACAAGGATGGTGATTGATCCGGAAGGTTGGTGTACAATCGCTTCTCTTTAGTAGATGAGTCTTGAGTCTACGGTGTGGAGACACCAGAGCGAGAGTACAGGTACTCGTTAGAGAACGAGGGCACTGAGCGTGACCACCTCGAGTAGTCATTAGGGAGTCTACCTTCTCGTCAATGACTGACTCGATGCTGCAGTAGTGTGTCTGGTTCTTTGACCTGAGATGCATCGGCAGTTCACCTTGAGGGTGTTATAGTTTGACTACACCATTACTCGGTCTCCTAGCCATATGGAACCCTGAGGTGTATGTTGGCTATAGACATGTTCATTGTAGGAACTGGATTGCATCAAGATGGAATCTATCTACCTCGGTGGTAGAGGAGCAGCCCTATGATGATCATGAGAATCAAGTCCAGAAGCCCATGGCCATGGCAGAGTGAAATAATAGAAAGAGTTTCTATTTAGATTTTCACATTGGACTCGAATCGAATGATTACATCATATGACAGAGACTAGGGTTTGACGAGTTCACCTTAACCCTAATCTGATCGGGGCTCAAGATAGAAGAACTTAATCACACAGGTAGCTGCACCAAGAGGTTCGCATTCAGCTCTGATGGGTTGCCACCATATACTGCTAGGTGTCACTGGTGGATTTTGGGAGCAATTAGAATGATTTAGATGATCGATCATTCTAGCTGTTCGAATCAGAAGAGTTCTGATCCATCGAAAGGAGTTTCGATGATGTCGATGATAGAGATCATGACATATCCCATTACCATACAGAACTGAACCTAACTGGGTCACACAAACAAGGGTTTGAATCTGGTGATCATCAATTGAACTGATCTAGTTCAATTGATCTGAATGAGATTCAATTAGGTTCAAGAAAATCGTGCTAGCACTCGATTGAACCTAACGTTCTTCTTTTACTATCATAAATAAGTTGTCCTGACTGAGCCAAAGGAGTTTGTGCTCAATCAGAGGCCTTCATATGGTCTGACTGGAGGTTGTCCAAGTCAGAAAAGGTTGTCTTATTTTGTAAGACATTACCTGCCATTTTTGGTCACCTGCCATTTCTTGTTCTTTTGACTTTGGTCAAAAGTCTGACCTTTGACTGGTCAAATGTTGACCATTGACACTTTGACTTTTGACCACATGTCATGCACCTATTGGAGAGCTGGTGGGGGCCTTGTCCCCCTGCCAGAACCTGGCAAGGAGGAAGGGCGCACGCCACCCTAGGCGTGTGCCCAAGTTGGAGGCGCCTAGGAGTCCTTGTTGGACAAGGACTCCATCTCCTTTTTGGATTCCAATTAGAGTTCTCCTAAGAACCAAGTTTGACTGGTCTTAGGCACCCTCTAAGGAGGAATCCAGGGGACTCTATTCCAACCAATCAGATTTAGATCTGATTTCACAAAGGGTTGTGATTGGTTGGGAAGAAGAGGAGTTGGATCACAGCTTAGTCTATAAATAAGACCCTGCGCCCAACTCAATTCTAAATTGAATTAGAAAGAGATTTCCCATGCCCCAAGGCTGCCTCTCCCCTCCTTCCTCCATGCCAAACTTCTCCCTTCTCCTCTCCACGTCCAAAAGGAGTTTTGGACTTAGGTTGGTGCGATTCCAGATCAAAGAAAGGCGATCAAAAGCAAGAAGGCTGCGCTGCTGCAAAGGACGACTGCTGATCTTCAAAAGAGTTTTGAAGATCCTCCAGATCAGATCCAGATCTAATTTTTGGAGATGTGATAGAGAAGAAGAGGATCTCCAGATCCAACCCGAGTGGATACCGGTAGAGGCCAGGCGCTTGCGTGGCTAGATCCAGAACCTTCCGCTGCAAACAGGATCATCAACAGGGTAATAGGATTACCCAAATCAAGGTAAATTAAATTTGATTTAATTTATCTATTTTATTTTATTTATTAAAATAATAAGAATTAGATCTAAAATATCAAGATCTGATTGGGATCAAGAGAAAAAATTTTTGAAATATATCTCTTGATCTGATCAGATCTGAACGAACCTGGACCGGAAAAAAATCAGGATTTCCCTTCAACTGGTATCAGAGCCATGGTTCTAAAATTGTTTTAGATCTAATTTTAAATTTATTTTAATTAGAAAATAAAGTGATTTCAGATGTCACATGAGATGTGATCAGATCTGAAAATCAGAAAAAATTAAAATTAAATGAATTTGGATCTAAGATTAGAAGATATGCATGACTAGTTCTAGAAATAGAATAGTTCTATAGAATAGTCTTGCATGTTTTTGATTTAATCTGATTAAATCATATTTTAGATCTTCTTTATTTACTATTTTTTGATATTATAAGTGTTATAATAACATCTAAAAACAGCAAATAAAAATTATTTAATTTTTGAAATATCATATGAGATATGATTGATGCATGTCTAGACTAGTTGTAGAATAGTTCTACATAATTGTCTAGATTAGAATTTATTTTGATTAGATCAATTTAAATCTAATTTTTTAGATTATTATGAGATAATTTAGATCTGAAAATATGCATGATTTGATACATGAGATGTATGCAAAATATGCCATGATTAGATCTAAATTTGTATATGAGATATATGATATAGATCTAATAACTGTTTTGTAGTATTGACATGTTCCTGATTAAGGCGTTCCTCTTGGCCGTCCGGTCATAAGAATGAAGAAGGGTTTAAAGGCCCTCTCTTCCCATTCGATGGGGTGTTCTTATGATGTGTAGGGGTGCTGCGTGTTCGTCCTTAATCAGAAATCCAAAAAACTTACTTTCTGCAAAACCCTAGATCCTGAAACCCTAGGATTTATTGTGCATATTTTGTTTATGAACCCTACTTAATTAAGAATTAAGTTTATGGAATATTAATTAGGTCTAAAATTGAGAATTTCAGATCTAAGACATATTCATAATACTGGGTTCGGGCTTGGGTAGCTCAATTAGGTCTAAGCGGTTGATCAAACCGAATCAAGAGTTGGTTAGATGGGATCAACAATGCTTAAATTGACCAGCCTAATAGGATTAAGTCTGGGTCAAGATCGAGTCACGATCAAGCAAGACCTAATTAGGCTCAGAGGTTAGAGTCTGGATTGTAGGCTAACCCAATTGGTTCTGACTCAACAATTTGGTGTCTAAGGTAAGTTTGGCACATACGACCGACTGGTTTTTAATTGGAAGCTACTCGACCTGAATGCATTCTTGTACGAGTTAATGGCATATTCCTTCCACCGGTCTCACTTACCTGGCCATATCTGTTGACACAGTTCTGATCTGAGGTGGTCAATAATCCGAGCTAACCCATGCCACTAGGTTAGTCATAATTGTTATGACTAAGCCAAGTCTAGTTTAATGAGACCTGAATCAATTCTCCCTAAGAAAAGATTAAGTCTGAGGTCTTCCACCATTGTAGATGTGCGGGCCCTTCCCGGGGTTGATTGTTCTCGGCTGGATACAGTGGCTCAGTTGCACCGGGAAGATGCAACCATGTCTATTAGGCATTGGATGCTATGGGCTGGAGGATGAGTTGGGCTCAATATTCTGGATACGGTGAGAGACTCAATTAGGAACCCAGTCTATGCAAATGGTGGGTCTGACTTAACTAAGGAGTGGATCAATATTTCGGATACGGTGAGATTCATGAATTAGAGACCAAGTTTGGGTGCACCATGATTAGAGAATCATTGAACAAGAGTTGTTCACTCATTGGCTAACCCATCACCAATAACTGTTAGGTGAGGTGATGAGTCAGTTGGTGAGACCGCACCACCCACTAGAAATCATTAATCGTGGAGATTTTCGCATCTCTACAGAGGGAGTGTAGGGATCCGAGAAAATAGTGGGAGCTAATTTGTTTAAAAATAAAATCCCTAAACAAATTGGTCAAGTCAAAATTACAGTATCTAACTAGAATCTTTGACTCTCTACAGGAAAATGTCTGCGTCCAACCCATTGGCACGTATCCTGGACACACATAGACTGACTGGACCCAATTATAAAGATTGGCTCAGGAACTACAAAATTATTTTGGGTTCCGAGAAGTTAACCCATGTTTTGGACCAGGACCCTCCCACCTTACCAGCCCGTCCATCCACTGTTGAACAGAGAGCGTCTCTGGAAAAATGGATTGACGAAGATAATAAGGCCAGATATTACATGTTGGGCTCGATGTCTGATGAGCTCCAGCGCCAACATGAAGATATCGGGACTGCTCGCCAAATGTTGGCTCACCTGCAGGAGATGTTTGGTGAACAGAGTCGCGCAGCCAAATATCAAGTCACAAAATGACTTTTTAAGGCTAAGATGCGTGATGGGCAGTCAGTCCAAGATCACTGTCTGACAATGATCAAGGACATGGAAGAGCTTGAGAAGCTCGGTGTGAAGTTGGACTTGGACCTCTGCAGAATGATATTATTCTGCAATCCTTGACTGATGCATATGGGCAATTCATCATGAATTACCACATGCATAAACTTCAAAATTCCTTGGCCGAATTAATGAATATGCTGGTTACCGCTGAGCTTTCTATGAAAGGTTCTAAAGGCTCAGTTCTTGCTATGGAACGGACTTCTTCCAAAAGAAAGTCTTATGGAAAGAAAAAGAAGTCTGTGAAAAAGCAAAAGGTGGAAGGATCAAAGAAGAAGAAGGCAGAGCCGAAGAAGAAAGGCCGATGGCAAAGGAAAGTGTTTCCATTGCAACAGCGACGGCCATTGGAAGCGGAACTGCCCTACTTACCTGGCCACCCTGAAGAACAAGAAGGAAGAAGGAAGGTCCTTCTGGATCTCTGGTATGCTCATTGTTATTCTTGAGCAGGAGAGGGATGGTGATCCTATGCAAGAACATGATCCTAGGATTAGTTTCCAAGCACTGATTATCAGATTATTCTATTATTGGCACTTGAGATTTGAGGTCATATAGCAAAAAGATAGGATCAACAAATTGGAGAAAAATGGGCTATTGAGTCCATTGACTTTCGAGTCATATCCAACTTGTGAATCTTGTCTTCAAGGCAAAATGACTAAACTCCCTTTTGTTGGACATGGGGAGAGGGCCACAGATCTCCTTGCCCTAGTACATACTGATGTGTGCGGCCCATTTGATGTGCCGGCTAGAGGCAATTTTGTCTACTTCATTACCTTTACCGATGATCTGTCTAGGTATGGGTATGTGTATCTTATGAGACACAAGTCTGAAGCTTTTGAAAAGTTCAAAGAATTCAGACATGAAGTAGAAAAACAAACTGGAAAAACCCATTAAGGTTCTTCGATCAGATCGAGGAGGTGAATACCTTAGCCGGGAATTCCTAGACTATCTCAAGGAAAAATGGCATAGTCTCTCAATGGACTCCACCAGGAACACCTCAACTCAACGGGGTTTCAGAATGGAGAAATCGGACTCTATTGGATATGGTTCGATCCATGATGAGCTTCACAGACCTCCCTGATTTTCTTTGGGGACACTCATTGTTAACTTCAATCTTATCTACTGAATAGGGTTCCCTCTAAAACCGTTCCTACCACACCGTATGAGATATGGCACGGTAAGAAACCAAGTCTGAGTCATCTCAGAATTTGGGGTTGTCCGGCTCATGTCAAAAGACAACAAGCGGACAAGTTAGAGTTTAGGTCCTTTAGAGCTCGATTCATAGGATATCCTAAAGAGTCATTAGGATACTATTTCTACATTCCAGAAGACCACAATGTGATTGTGAGTCGACATGCCATCTTTCTTGAAAAATAGTTTATTCAAGATAGCGGCATTGGAAAGCAGATCAAGCTTGATGAGAAAGTCTCACAAGTAGAACGAGCTAAGGACCAAGTTGGAACCAAATCAGGTTGAGCCAATAAGAACACTACCTCCTCCACCTCGTAGATCGGAAAGAGTTTTCCGTCCCCCTGAAAGATACTTAGGTATTATTTCAGAGGATGTAGAGGAAAATGTTCCTCGTAGGTAATGGTGCTCATGGTGATGATCCCAAAACCTACAACGAGGCGATATCAGATATCGACTCCGAGAAATGGCTAGAGGCAATGCAGTCAGAAATTGACTCGATGCACTCAAACCAAGTCTGGACCTTGGTAGATCCACCAGAAGGTATAGTACCTATTGGGTGTAAATGGATCTTCAAGAGAAAGATTGGTGCAGATGGGAATGTGGAGACATTCAAGGCTAGACTAGTGGCAAAAGGTTATAGTCAACGCGAAGGCATTGACTATCAGGATACCTTTTCCCCAGTAGCTATGCTAAAATCCATCCGCACATTGCTTGCTGTTGCAGCCTATTTCGATTATGAAATATGGCAAATGGACGTGAAAATGGCATTCTTAAATGGATATCTTGAGGAAGATATCTATATGGAACAGCCGCTAGGTTTCACATCCAGTGATACTGATCACAAGGTTTGCAAGCTGCAAAGGTCCATATATGGACTTAAGCAAGCATCTCGGAGCTGGAACACTCATTTCAATGATGTGATCAAAAAGTTTGGTTTCATCAAAAATGAAGAGGAACCATGTGTTTTCAAAAGGGTCAGTGGGAGCGCTGTTGTCTTCCTCGTATTGTACGTGGATGACATCCTCCTTATTGGGAATGATATTCCCATGTTGACATCAGTCAAGATGTGGTTGTCCAAGGAATTCTCATGAAAGACCTAGGTGAAGCATCCTTTATTCTAGGAATTAAGGTCTATAGGGATAGACCGAATAGGATGCTAGGACTTTCACAGAAGATGTACATAGAGGAAGTACTAAAGAGGTTTAGTATGGAAAACTCTAAGAGGGGATTAATACCCTTCAGACATGGTATTCATCTTTCCAAGAAGATGTGCCCCAGCACACCTGAGGAAATAGAACGCATGAGCAAGATCCCTTATGCTTCTGCAATAGGGAGCCTCATGTATGCCATGCTATGTACACGACCTGATATAGCCCATGCTGTGAGTGTCACAAGCAGATATCAGTCAAATCCAGGTGAAGAACACTGGACTTCTGTGAAATGTATCCTTAAGTACTTGAGAAGAACTAAGGATATGATGTTGGTCTTTGGTAATGGAGAACTCCAAGTCCAGGGATACACAGACTCGGATTTCATGTCCGATATAGATGATCGAAAGTCGACATCTGGAGTCTGTTTGTGTGCAATGGTGGAGCTGTCAGCTGGAAGAGTTCCAAGCAAACTGTGATAGCAGATTCCACCATGGAAGCAGAATATATCGCTGCATCAGAGGCTGCAAAGGAAGCATTCTGGTACAAGAAGTTTGCTGCAGAAATTGGAGTAATGCCATCAGATGCCATTCCTCTATACTGCGACAACAATGGCGCCATAGCCCTTGCTAAGGAGCCGAGGTCTCACCAGAAATCCAAGCACATTGAGCGGCGATACCACCTCATCCGCGATTACCTCGAGAAGGGTTACGTCGAGGTCAAGAGAGTCAACTCCGCAGATAATGTGGCAGACCCACTTACAAAGCCGTTGGGCCAGCAGAAGATCGAAGCCCACCTTGAGAAGATGGGACTTAGACTTGTAGCCAATTGGCTTTAGGACAAGTGGGAGATTGTTAGATATATGTGCCCTAGAAGCCAGAATTGGCTGACACTTGTAATACACTTCTAGGGGCAAAATTATAATTTTGACTATAAATCAATAAAATGGGTTATTTTCTATCACATATGTGTATTTAGTGTCTGTGATACATCCTTTGAGTTAATGGTAATGATAATTCATATTTTCAAGAGTTGAAAATTTAAGACATGAATAATCATTATTAACTCATAAAATGCTCCCGACCATAGGATCATCACGAGGATGGTGATTGATCCGGAAGGTTGGTGTACAATCGCTTCTCTTTAGTAGATGAGTCTTGAGTCTACGGTGTGGAGACACCGGAGCGAGAGTACAGGTACTCGTTAGAGAACGAGGGCACTGAGCGTGACCACCTCGAGTAGTCATTAGGGAAGTCTACCTTCTCGTCAATGACTGACTCGATGCTGCAGTAGTGTGTCTGGTTCTTTGACCTGAGATGCATCGGCAGTTCACCTTGAGGGTGTTATAGTTTGACTACACCATTACTCGGTCTCCTAGCCATATGGAACCCTGAGGTGTATGTTGGCTATAGCATGTTCATTGTAGGAACTGGATTGCATCAAGATGGAATCTATCTACCTCGGTGGTAGAGGAGCAGCCCTATGATGATCATGAGAATCAAGTCCAGAAGCCCATGGCCATGGCAGAGTGAAATAATAGAAAGAGTTTCTATTTAGATTTTCACATTGGACTCGAATCGAATGATTACATCATATGACAGAGACTAGGGTTTGACGAGTTCACCTTAACCCTAATCTGATCGGGGCTCAAGATAGAAGAACTTAATCACACAGGTAGCTGCACCAAGAGGTTCGCATTCAGCTCTGATGGGTTGCCACCATATACTGCTAGGTGTCACTGGTGGATTTTGGGAGCAATTAGAATGATTTAGATGATCGATCATTCTAGCTGTTCGAATCAGAAGAGTTCTGATCCATCGAAAGGAGTTTCGATGATGTCGATGATAGAGATCATGACATATCCCATTACCATACAGAACTGAACCTAACTGGGTCACACAAACAAGGGTTTGAATCTGGTGATCATCAATTGAACTGATCTAGTTCAATTGATCTGAATGAGATTCAATTAGGTTCAAGGAAAATCGTGCTAGCACTCGATTGAACCTAACGTTCTTCTTTTACTATCATAAATAAGTTGTCCTGACTGAGCCAAAGGAGTTTGTGCTCAATCAGAGGCCTTCATATGGTCTGACTGGAGGTTGTCCAAGTCAGAAAAGGTTGTCTTATTTTGTAAGACATTACCTGCCATTTTTGGTCACCTGCCATTTCTTGTTCTTTGACTTTGGTCAAAAGTCTGACCTTTGACTGGTCAAATGTTGACCATTGACACTTTGACTTTTGACCACATGTCATGCACCTATTGGAGAGCTGGTGGGGGCCTGTCCCCCTGCCAGAACCTGGCAAGGAGGAAGGGCGCACGCCACCCAGGGTTAGGCGTGTGCCCAAGTTGGAGGCGCCTAGGAGTCCTTGTTGGACAAGGACTCCATCTCCCTTTTTGGATTCCAATTAGAGTTCTACTAAGAATCCAAGTTTGACTGGTCTTAGGCGCCCTCTAAGGAGGAATCCAGGGGACTCTATTTCCAACCAATCAGATTTAGATCTGATTTCACAAAGGGTTGTGATTGGTTGGGAGGAAGAGGAGTTGGATCACGCTTAGTCTATAAATAAGACCCTGCGCCCAACTCAGATTCTAATGCAATTAAAGAGAGAGATTTCCCATGCCCCAAGGCTGCCTCTCCCCTCCTTCCTCCATGCCATAAACTCTTCTCCTCCTTCTCCTCTCCACGTCCAAAAGAGTTTTGGACTTAGGTTGGTGCGATTCCAGATCAAAAGAAAGGCGATCAAAAGCAAGAAGGCTGCGCTGCTGCAAAGGACGACTGCTGATCTTCAAAAGGAGTTTTGAAGATCCTCCAGATCAGATCCAGATCTAATTTTTGGAGGCATGATAGAGAAGAAGAGGATCTCTAGATCCAACCTGAGTGGATACCGATAGAGGCCAGGCGCTTACATGGCTAGATCCAGAACCTTCCGCTGCAAACAGGATCATCTACAGGGTAATAGGATTACCCAAATTAGGTAAATTAAATTTGATTTAATTTATCTTATTTTATTTTATTTATTAAAATAATAAGAATCAGATCTAAAATATATCAAGATCTGATTGGGATCAAGAAAAAAATTTTTAAAATATATCTCTTGATCTGATCAGATCTGGACGAACCTGGACCGGGAAGTCAGGATTTCCCTTCATTTCCATCACTAATAGTAAGCAATGCATCACTAATATAGTATTAGCAATGACAAAACCACCATCGCTAATTTTAATTTTTTATATTTTTTTGAATATAATATAATTTTAAAATTTAAAGTTCATCTTCACCATTCATTATCTAAATAATTATTGTTAGAGTATCATTACAAAAAATTACCTCGATCTAATAGCTCTAGCTATGTTAATCAGTAAAATTTAACTTCGATGGTCACAAACAACCACATGATAATCTGGTAGAATGCCAATGAGCTACTAGTCTCAAACGAGCATCTCCTCACATACTTTTAGGGCCATCAATCAAGAGCAGCTTGACAAGGCTTTGGTGCAGGTAGTTTAGGCTTAGGAGCATGCATCTTAGGCTAAGGATCATGCATCTCAAGCTCAGCAATGCACAAACCAGCTACAAAGCGTTATGTCCGTTATGGTGTCACAGCTCTCCGCTCATCTTGGAGCTAATTTTTCGAACATTTGGAGCATGTTGGCTAGCATTCCAGCTTCTTCAACTCTAGCTCCAGCTCCAGCTCTAGCCTTTCCACCTCCAGCCCCTCTCGGTCCTGCTTCAGCCTCTCTTAGTGATGACGAGATGCTTGGAGAGCATGATTTTGATTTAGCAAATTTTTGAAGTATTTTATTTTTACTTAAAAATATTATAATATAATTTGATCAATAATATAATTTGATTATTTAAGATATATTTCTGCATTATTATTGAGTTTTATGTAAAATTTTTGGTTCTTTCAAGTTTTAATTTGAGTAATTATGTATTGAATTGCGTCTATCAGGTATTAAAAAAAATAAAAAAGATAAATTTAATTTTTTTGCTTTCAAAGGCCTATGGCAATGGTTGAAAATCACTATCGTAACCATCCTAACCACTATCATAGGTACATGCCAACCATTACCATAATCTATAGCAGTAGTTATAAAATTGCTACTATTGACTCTATAGTTGCGGTTCCTGAACCACTGCATAGTTTTGATTATGGCAGTGGTTAAAGAACCACTGCTATATAAACTATAGTAGTGGTTGATGAACTGCTGCTACTGATCTATTATAGTAGCTATTGAGTAATGCTGCTATACATAACATATGGTAGCGGTTATGATAACTGCTGTAGGAACCGCTTCCATAGACCTACAATGATGGCGACAATAGTAGTGGTTATGTAACCACTGTCATAGGCTATAACAGTGATTTTTTGGGCTATGGTAGTAGTTCCAAATCACTACCATAGCTCTTTCCTATAGTAGTGGGTCTCCTTCTAGTTCATCTCTCCAAGGTTGCTCTGGTTGTAGAAGAGCTCTTGGCCACTCTTCTCTCCTTTTAGGCCAACATCATAGAAATTGATCCAGCAGACCTTATTAAATTTGCTCCTCAATTTCACCTTGGAGATGAATACATTCTTCAATATCATGATCGTGATCATGATGGTACAAGCAATACTAGTTAGGATTGCACTTACTTGGATAAGACCGCATCCTCTCCGATCTCAGTAGATGTTCCTTGATCTCTATCAGCACTTGAGTTTTTAGAGCATTCAAGGAAGCATATTTATTGAATCTTTTGGAAGGAGGACTTCAACGCATTCTTCTATCAGGGCTTCCTAATCGACAAGCCCAAGGTGGGGTTTGGGTTTGTCGACGTTTAGGAGGTATTCTAAAATACGGTCGACTTTCTCTTGGTCTTTTAGATGGGGGAGAGTACTTGCTAAATTCTTCCATCGAATGTTCCTTTGCGGTGTCATCATCCTGCACTTGAACACCTCTTCAGCCCGGGTGTAGCCCTTAGCCTAACCCAACATGTCAGCAAAATTCTAGGAATACTTCTTCTCTAGCAAGAAGAGAAGATCATTCTTCATAAGACCATCTTTTAGAGTGGTCATTGTAATAGACTGGTCTAAATTTTGGATCTCCAAAGTAGCAGTATTGAAGCAGCTAACATAGGCTTGGATGGATTCTTCCTTCTTTTGCTTGATATTAATGAGGAAATTCGAGCGTCACCTTTGATGTCGGCTGCTGATAAAATAAGCCACAAACTGATGGTTCAATTGATCAAAGGAGTAAATAGTACTTGATTTTAGGCGCGAGTAGCAGTTTCGTGCCATGCCTTTTAGAGTTAATGGAAAAGCTCGGTATAGAATAGCGTCTAATGCACCATACAGTCATGATTTAGAAGGCTTTCAGATGATTGATTGGATTCAAGATCCCATCATAGCTTTCAAATTGGGGGAGCTTGAAGTTGGATGGCATAGTTTCCTACATAATTTGGGCAATGAAAGATGGATCGATGCAGATCTCATCATTTCAAGCTGAGGCTGAACTACGAAGCTTCTCAATCCACCTATTCGTTTCTTGTAGTTTCTGATCAAGATCATCATCTCGGTCATGAATCTTAAAGTGTGATGAGCTAGATGAAGGCAGCAACTTTTTGGGAGTAGAGTCCTACTCTAAATAGGGATGCACTGCTCTCTATTTTTCTTTCCTAGGATTTTCTGATTGACTTCTCTAGGTTGGCCTCCCCTACTCCATATCTTAGTATTGCAGTGATGGCCTTTTAGGTGGTGCTGGTGCTAAAACCTGCTGTATAGCTTGCACGACCTCCATGAGGCTTCTCATCTACTGTACTAGTAGGTTGAACAGGTCCACATCCACCATCACTGGCTGGGGTGGTAGTGGTGTAGATGATGGTACTGGAGCTAGAGGATTGGCCGATTCCAGATCCGACCTGGAGGCAGTGATGATAGATCGCTGGGAGGATGCTCTTTTAGGAGGCATTTTGCTTGTATGATGGAGCTGATTGCTCGACTGGGCACTCCTTTTAGAATAAGGGCTCATGATGCCCTTCTTCTAATACCAATCTTATTGGTGCAGAAAATGGACTATCACCAAAGGTAGCTAGAGTTAAAATTTGTGATCTTGTCGGTGAAACCTGCAAAATAGAGTCTTAGTTGAAAGTGGATGGCTCTGGCGCAGACCCTCCGACGATCAAGTCAAAAGCTTCACCAATAAGAATAGAGTACACAAGAGTTAGAGAATGAAAAAAGTACTTAGAGAAGAAAACATATCTGGAGGATCCTATTTAGATGGAGCCTATAACTGATTGATGGTGATGGCTGAATGTTCAGGTTGTTTAGATTTTGTTATGAAGAGTAGGCTGATGGTTGTTGCCACCTATTGATGGTTAGCTATTATCTGCTGAAGTTCAAACAAAGGTCGGGTACTTCTGAGCTTGATTGTAGGTTATTTGACCTAAAGTTATGCCATTAGAGCTTACGACCGGACGAACCGAATCTGAGGTTCATTCTTTGGGTCAAGGTTGATGAGCTTGTAGATTAGATTTTTGATTAATTTGGACTGCAATAGGATCACTTCAACAATTCTTAGAAGCTCAGCTTTTTTCAAGGTCGACTCTGATGGAGGTTGGTATTTTAGTCTAAAGTTATATTGTAGAAGTTGAGATTGAAAGAAACGAGCTGAAAGGTTAACTACTTGAGTTTGATTTATAATTGAAACACCCAGGTCGAAGAAACTTGAGATCTAAACTAGCATAGTGCTTCTTAGTTGAAACTACGATGAGATTATTATTACTGAGTTGAGGAAGCTCAGCTATGTCCAAGGTCGGATCTTGTCGAAATCTAGTGTTGTAAAGTGACTAATTCTTATTTCGACCCCAAGATCAAGGAGTTTGATGATGATAAATGAAAGATGGATATTCGATATTGTACCAATTGGCTTTAGTCCAAGTGGAAGTTGTTAGAAAATGTGTCTTAAAGCTAATCATCAATATGTTATGATTGAGTTCATTATAAATTATATATAAATTATTTATTAATAAAAGTTATTTGATATTTTTTCATCATAAATTGTACATCTTCCTTATTAAACTCTTATATTATGATGAAGTTCTTAGAACTACTTTCAATCAATAAAGAAGAATTTATCATGTAGTTCTTAAATTTATTCACAACCAAATGATACATTATTAATAAGAACGATAATGTTTATCAAGTATAGGTTATTGTGTGTCATATGGATTGGTTATCCTCATAATCAAAGAGCATGGAGACACTGATATGGCATGTAGGTGAAATGTAAAAGTACATTTCACTGAATATGATCAAACTGCGAAGCACTTTACTATTAAGAGTAGCTCATAAATGATGTGGATATAAGTATTCCTCTAATCTAAGATCATTAGGTGACTTGCAGGCAACTCACTATACTTTAGTGCCAGACTATGTATATTTTTAATATAGTAATAGAAGATTTCTGGGTGCAATTAAGTACTTATAAAGTTCGTGCGTGAGTTAAGATGGGATTGATCATTTTTTATTTTAGGAGTTGATTATTCACTATATTTCAATTTAGCAAAATCTCGATCAAGATAATCCTTGTGAGGAGTCATAGGATTTATGATATTAAGACACAATATGGATATACTAATTAAGCTTTGCCTGTTAACTCTGAAGTCATCCTGAGCATACAGGATTAAAGAGATGAATTATATGGTAACCATAGGCCAAAGATTCTTGAATATTGCTTATAATCACTTGACTCTATCCGGATGTTGGGTATCATTACTAAATGATTATTTCGATTGGTATAAAAATTTATTCCGATGCTACTGGCTTAGTGTTCGTGAAGAAAAAATCCTATTTTTTGGATCATGTAGATCTGATCAGATCTAACATGGATTTTTTTAAAAATTTTTAAATAATTTTCATCAAATCTAAGACTTTTTAGCTCTGATCATGATAATCTGATATTAAAAATTAAAATAAAATTAAATTAGATTTAATTTCATACCTTATTTGGATAATCTGATTATCCTACGTAATTCTGATATTTCCTGAGGTTCTGAAAGAAGCCACACATGCACCTAGCCTCTATCGATATCCACTTAGGAAGGATCTGGATGTCTTCTCCTCATAAATATTTTCTCTAGAGATCAAATCTGAATCTGATCTAAAAGTTTTTCAAAAAATTTTTGAAGGCAGCATATCCATCTTACAAACATCATCGCGTAGATGCTGAACTCTTCAGAAATTTGATTGGATCTTCTTCTCAGATTTGTGCCTAACTTTTTAGGCATGTAGAAGAGAGGGAGAGAGAGGATAGAGGGGGTGTGGGATATCTAGAATGGCAGCCTTTAGGTATGAAAAATATTTCTTTGTGAAGAGCCTTGGCGCAAGGGTTCTTATACAAAAGCATAACACCAAGTTAGAGTCTCTCTTTGACCAAAATCCTCCTTTTTTCAATCATTGGTACTCCTAGACCTGATCTCCATGAAAATTCTCAAATCCCATCTAATTTTGATGCCAAAAATCAATCTGAAAGATGGCAGCATAAGTAGATAAGGAAGAGTCCACTACGCCTAGGACTCTTCCCTCAAGAGTTTAATTTGAATCAAACTCTATCATAACTCAGCCTAAATACCTTCAAAAATGATAAAATTTGGTACACCCAATATATAATTTGTGTTCTATCACATATCTAAAAATTAGATCAAAATAATTTCTAAAAAAATTTCTAAAAGCATCTGATCAGGTGACCCTCAATTCTCTCAAATAGGTCAACTTTTGACCCTAGTCCAATTTGACTATAAATAGATTTAATTTCTATAATTAATCTAACCTAGACTTGTTCTAGTCAAATAAAAATAAATCCATTCAAAATATAAGAATGATTCAAATCAAATTTAACTTGGTTGCAATGAATCAGAAAGATTTCAGAAGAAAAAAGTCAGGCTCAATTTTGTGCTAGCACGATTACCTTGAACCTGATTGGATCTAATCCAAATCAATCAAATTGGGTTAGCTCAATTGATGACATCCAGACCCAAACCCTTATTTGTATGACCTAGTTAGATTCAATTCTGTATGGTAATGAGATATATCATGATCTTCATCATCGACATCATCGAAATACCTTTTGATGGATCAGAACTTTTTTGATTCATACAATTAGAATGATTGATCATCAAAATCATTCTAATTGAATCCAAAATCCACCAATGACACCTAGCAGTATATGGTGGCAACCCATTAGAACTGAAAGTGAATCTTTTAGTGTAGTTACCTATGTGATTGGGTTCTTCTATCTTGAGCTCTGATAGGATTAGGGTTAAGGTGAACTCATCAAACCCAATATCCATCATATGAATTAATCATTCAATCTGAGTCCAATGTGAAACCCTAATAGAAACTTTTTCTATCATCTTTATTCTGCCATGGCCATAGACTTAAGGGCTCAATCTTATGATTATCATAAGGCTACTCCTCATCTACTGAGGTAGATAGATCCCCTTATTGGTGCAATCCAATTCTTACAATGAACATGCTATAGCCAACATACACCTCAGAATTTTGAATGGTTAGGAGATCAAGTTATGATGTAGTCAAACTATAACACCCTCAAGGTGAACTGTCAATGCACCTCAAATCAAAGAACCATACACACCACTGCAACATCGAGTCAATCATCGATGAAAAGGTAGACTTCCTTATAACTACTCAAGGTGGTCACACTCAATGCCCTCATTCTCTAACAAGTACCTATACTCTTGCTCTGATGTCTCCACATTATAGACTCAAGACACATCTATCCTAAGAAAGCAATCATACACCAACCTCTGGATCCATCACCATCCTCATAATGATCCTACGGTTGAGAGCAGTTTATGAGTTAATTATGAAAATTCATGTCTTAAATTTTCAACTCTTGAAAATATGAATTGTTATTACCATTAACTCAAAAGATGTATCACAGACACTTTTAAATGCACACTATGATACAAAAAAAATTTATTTATTAATTTATAGTCAAAATTTTAAAATTATCCTTAGAAGTGTATTACAAGTGACAGTCAATCTGGCTTCTAGGGCATACATCTAACAAACTCCCACTTAACCTAAAAGTAATTGGCTATAAATCTAAGTCCCATCTTCTCAAGGTGGGCTTCGATCTTCTACTGGCTCAATGGCTTTGTCAGTAGGTCAGCCATATTATCTGCAGTGTCGACTCTCTTGACCTCGACGTATCCCTTCTTGAGATAATCATGGATGAGGTGGGATCGCTGCTCGAAGTGCTTGAATTTTTTGTGAGACCTCGGCTCCTTAGCTAGGGTTATGGTGCCATTATTGTCACAGTATAGAGGAATGACATCTAATGGCATCACTCCGAGCTCTATGATGAACGTTTTGAACTAGAATGCCTCCTTTGCAGCTTTTGATGCAACGATATACTCTACTTCCATGGTGGAATCTACTATCACCATCTGCTTGAAACTTTTTCAGCTAACAGCACTACATTTACAAATAAACAGACTTTCATATGTCAACTTTCGATCATCTATATCAGACATAAAATTCGAGTCTGTATACCCCTGGACCTGGTGTTTTTCATTACCAAAGACTAAAAATATATCCTTAGTCCTTCTCAAGTACTTAAGGATACATTTCACAGAAGTTCAGTGCTCTTCGCCTGAATTTGACTGATACCTACTTGTGACACTTACAACATGGGCAATATTAGGTCATGTATATAGCATGGCATACATGAGGCTCTCTATTGCCGAAGCATAGGGGATCTTGCTCATGCGTTCAATCTCCTCAGGTGTGTTGAGATACATCTTCTTGGAGAGATAAATGTCATGTCTAAAGGGCACCAATTTCCTCTTGAAGTTTTCCATACTAAACCTCTTTAGCACCTCCTCTATGTACATCTTCTGTGAGAGACCCAACATCCTATTTGGTCTATCTCTATAGATCTTAATTCCTAGAATAAAGGATGCCTCTCCTAGATCTTTTATGGAGAATTCTTTAGACAACCATATTTTGACCATAGTCAACATGAAAATATCATTCTCAATTAGGAGGATGTCATCCATGTATAATACAAGAAAGACAACAGCCTTCCACTGATCTTTTTGAAAACATAGGGCTCCTCCTCATTCTTGATGAATTCAAATGATTTGATCACATCATTGAAACAAGCATTCTAGCTCCAAGATGCTTGCTTAAGTCTATATATGGATCTTTGCAGCTTGCAGACCTTGTGATCGGTATCACTGGATGTGAAATTCAGTGGCTATTCCACATAGATATCTTTCTCAAGATATCCATTTAAGAATGCCATTTTTACGTCCATCTATCAAATTTTATAATCAAAATAGGCTACAATAGCAAGCAATGTTTGGATGAATTTAAGCATGGCTATTGGTGAAAAAGTATCCTGATAGTCAATACCTTCGTACTGACTATACCCTTTCGCTACGAGCCTTGCTTTGAATGTCTCTACATTTCCATCGACACCTATCTTTCTCTTGAAGATCCATTTACATCCAATAGGTACTATACCTTCAGATGGATATACCAAGGTTTAGACTTGGTTTGAGCGCATTGAGTCAATCTCCGACTTTATTGTCTCTAACCATTTCTCGAAGTTGATATCTGATATCGTCTCATCATAAGTTTTAGGATCATCATCATGAACCCCTTTTCCTATGAGGAATATTTCCACTACGTCCTCTGAAATAGTACCTAAGTACCTTTCATGGGGATGAAAAATCCTTTCTGATCTACGAGGTGGATGAGGTAGTAATTGAACTAGCTTAATCTAATTAGGTTTCATAAGTTTCTTGGCTCGTGGCTCTTGGGAGACTTACTCCTCGAGCCTAATCTATCTTTCGATGCCACCATCTTGAATAAACTATTTTTCAAGAAAGATGGCATGTCAACTCAAATCATATTGTGATCTTTCAAAAGATAGAAATAATATCCTAATGACTCTTTAGAATATCTAATAAATCGAGCTCTAAAGGACATAAACTCTAATTTATCCACCTATTATCTCTTGACATGATTGGATAATCCCAAATTTTGAGATGACTTAGACTTGGTTTCTTATCATGTCATATCTCATATGGTGTGGTAGGAATGATTTTAGATGAAACCTAATTTAGTAGATATATAATGGTCAAAAGACTATGTTTTCAAAGAAACTCAGGGAGGTTTGTGAAACTTATCATGGATCGAACCATATCTAATAGGATCCAATTTCTTCATTCTGAAACTCCATTGAGTTAAGGCATTTCAGATGGAGTCCATTGAGAGACTATGCCATTATCCTTAAGATAGTCTAGAAATTTTTGACTAAGGTATTCACCTCCTCGATCTGATCGAAGAATCTTAATGAATTTTTCTATTTATTTTTCTATTTCAAGTCTGAATTTTTTAAATTTTTCAAAAGCTTTACACTTATGTCGCATCAAATACACATACCTATACCGAGATAAATCATCGATAAGAGTGATGAAGTAAATGTAATTATCCCTATCTGGCACATGAAATGGATCGCATACATCAGTATGTATTAGGGTAAGTAGGTCTGTGGCTCTTTTCCCATGTCGCACAAAAGGAAGCTTAGTTATTTTGCCATGAAGGCATGATTCACAAATCGGATATGACTCGAAAGTCAATAGACTTAATATCCTAGATTTCTTTAATTTGTTAATCCTACCTTCAACTATATGATCTAGCCTAAGGTGCCAAAGATACCTATCATTTAGACTATCCCTAGGTCGCTTTGATCCTATAGCATTTATATTTTGCTTGATATTAAAAATAGAAATATCAATATGTAACTGATAAAGACTATTTATAAGAAAATCACTGATAATTTTATTTCTTTCATAAAGAATATTATAATGATTCTTAAGAAAACTAATTACATAGCCTTTCTATGCTAAACATGAAATAGAAATCAAATTCCTACTTGCTGCAGGCACATAAAAATAGTTCCTAAGTACTAAGTCTAATTCTGACAGTAATCATAGAGGATAGGATCCCACGGCCACAGCAGCAACTCTTGCTCTATTTTTGATGCATAGGATCATCTCACCATCCCTCAACCTCTGCTATCCTTAAGAACTTGCATAGAAGTACACATATGAGCACTAGAATCAGAGTCAAGCACTCAACTAGATATAGAAAAAATCGTAAGATAAGATTCTATAATGAGCATACCTCTGAAAGGATCTGCCTTCCTCTTGTTCTTCAGGTTGGCCAGGTAGAGAGGGCAGTTCCGCTTCCAATGGCCATTAGTATTACAATGAAAATATTTTTCTTTGTTAGCGGCCTTTTTCTTTGGCTCTGCCTTCTTCTTTCCACTATCCATCTTCTGCTTCTTCACGAACTTCTTCTTCTTCTTTTCAAAAAACTTTCTCTTGAAAGAAGTCCGCTCCACAGTAAGTACTGAGCCTTTAGAATCTTTCATAGAAAGTTCAGTAGTAACCAGCATATTTATAAGCTCAACCAAGGTATTCTGAAGTTTATGCATATGCTAGTTCATGATGAACTGTCCATATGCATTAGTCAAGGACTGCAAAATTATATTAGTTTATAGATCCTGATCTAACTTGACACCGAGCTTCTCAAGCTCTTTGAAGTTCTTGATCATTGTTGGTGCAGAATCTGATTAACATCGGATTGAGCTGGAGTTGGGGAAGAAGAGATCACCGTCGGTGATCTATAAAACAAACTTCCATCTGAAGTCCATGGTGGTGGCTCCGATAGGACCCTCCGATGATCAAGTCAGCTCTTCTAACCAATAGAAATAGAGTGCTCAGAAAAGAATTCAGCAAAATTTTGAAAAGAAGAAGAGAGCTTAGAGAAAATGTATATGGAGGGTTCCTTTTTTAGATGGAGTCTAGAGCAGATTAATAGTGATGATCATAACCATCCGGTAGTGGGCCACTCGGGGCCACATAGAGTTTGTTACAAAGAGGGATATTCATTACCACGATGTGACCATTCGTTGAGATTTAATAGTTGAAGTTTGAAGGAAGCGGTGTTGGTTGGTGAAGAGCTTTGACATACATCAATTTTAGAGAAGTTCGGACTCCTAAAGAAAACTTGATTGAAGAAAAAATTTGAAAGAAGTTTGGCTCCTAGAGGAATCCGACTGAAGGAGAAATTCGGAAGGCATTTGGCTCTTGGAGGAGTTCGATCAAAGAAGAAGTTTGAAAGGAGTTCGACTCCTATAGGCATCCGATTGAAGGAGAGGTCCTGAAGGAGTTTGACTCCTGGAGGCATCTGATTGAAGGAGAAGTCTGAGAGGAGTTCAACTCCTATTAGAAATTCGACTGAAGAAAAGGTCCAAAAGGAGTTTGATTTCTGAAGAAATTTGATAGAAGAAGAAATTCGAAAGGAGTTTAGCCCCTAGAGGCATCCGACTGTGGAGAGGTTTGGAAGAAGTTCGACTCTTGGAGGCATCCGACTGAAGAAAAGATTCGGAAGGAGTTCGGCTCTTATAGAAATTCAACTGAAGGAGAGGTTCGGAAGGAGTTCGACTCCTATAGAAATCCAATGGAAGGAAAAGTCTGGGGGAAGTTCGACTCCTATAGAAATTTGATTGAAGGAGAAGTCCGAAAGAAGTTTGGCACCTGGAGGAGTTCGATCGAAGAAAAAGTTCAAAAGGAGTTTGGCTCCTAGAGGAGTTCGGCTGAAGGAGAAGTCCTGAAGGAGTTCGGCTCCTATAGGCATCTGATTGAAGGAGAGGTTTGGAAGGAGTTTGGCTCCTGAAGGAGTTCAATCGAATGAGAAGTCTGGAAGGAGTTCGACTCCTATAGGCATCCGACTAAAGAAGAGGTCTGAAAGGAGTTCGGCTCTTAGAGGCATCCGATTGAAGGAGAAGTTCGGAGGGAGTTTGGCTCCTGTAGGAATCCGACAGAAGAAGAAGTCCGAAGAAAGTTTGGCTCCTATAGAAATCTAACTGAAGGAAAAGTCTGAAATGAGGTCGGCTCCTAGAAGAGTTCGGTCAAAAGAGAAGTCCGAAAAAGTTTGGCTCCTAGAGGCATCCGATTGAAAGAGAAGTCTAAAAGGAGTTCGGCTCCCAGAAAAATTTAACTGAAGGAGAAATTCGGAAGGAGTTCGACCACTGGAGGAGTTCAACCGCTGAAGTAATTCGGCTAGGGCTCGGTTGCTGGAGGAGTTTGGTTGGGGTTCGGTTGCTGAGTAGTTCGACTGGCTGATGGAGTTCGGCTAAGGTTGAGCCACTGGAGGAGAATTTTCAATCGAAGCTCTTTCGTGATTACTAGTTGTATTAGGCTAAGCATCAGGCTAGACTTCGGTGGAAGCGGAGTTTATCCCCAATAATAGTCCCCCCACCATCGAGTTTGAAATTCGAAGGAAGGGAGTACAAAAAAGATAACTACCAAAGTCCTCTTCCAGGCTCTGCACCCATTCAGGTTGAAGCTCGGAGGAGATCTTATCTCCAGTCGAGGTTGAAGGAGATCTTATCTCTTATTGAGATTGGCATTGAAGCTCAGGAGAGATCTTATCTCCAGTCGAGATTGAAGGAGATCTTATCTCCTATTGAAGGGTTGGAGCTCAAAGAAGATCTGATCTCCAGCCAAAGTTGAAGGAGATCTTATCTCCTGTTGAAGTTGACGTTGAAGCTCGGAGGAGATCTCATCTTCAGTCGAGGTTGAAGGAGATCTTATCTTCTGTTGACGTTAAAGTTTAAGCTCGGGGTAAATCTTATCTCCAGCCGAGATTGAAGGAGATCTTATCTCCTATTGAGGTTGGCGTTGAAGCTCGGGGGAGATCTTATCTCCAGTCGTGGTTGAAGAAGATCTTATCTCCTGTTGACGTTGAAGTTGAACTCGAAAAGAGATCTTATCTCTAGCGAGGTTGAAGTTGAAGCTTGGAGGAGATCTTATCTCCAGTCGAGGTTGAAGTTGAAGCTTGGGAGAGATCTTATCTCCAGTCGAGGTTGAAGGAGATCTTATCTCCTGTTGACATTGAAGTTGAAGCTCAAGTGTAATCTTATCTCCAGCCGAAGTTGAAGTTGAAGCTCGGGGAAGAACTTATCTTCAGCCAAGGTTGAAGGAGATCTTATCTCCTGTTGAGGTTAACGTTGAAGCTCGAGGAAAATCTTATCTCCAGTCGAGGTTGAAGGATCTCTCTTCTCACCTCATCTAAAATGAACAAGGCCTTCGACTTTGCTCACATTATGATGAGGTTCTCTTCCTGTTCTTAATGGGCTGTAGGGGCATATAAGGATCCTTGTCAGGGCCTCTCCCCTCATCTCGTCTAAAATGAACGAGGCCTTCGACTTTGCTCATTTAGGATGAGGTTCTCCTTCTATTCCTAACGGGCTGTAGGGGCACATAAGGGCCATTGTTAGGGCCTCTCCTCTCATCTCGTCTAAAATGAATGAGGACTTCGACATTGCTCGTGTTAGGACGACGTTCTCCTCCTGTTCCTAAAGGACGGTAGGGGCACATAAGGGCCGTTGTTAAGATCTCTCCCCTTGTCTCGTCTAAAATGAACGAGGCCTTCGACTTGCTCATATTAGGATGAGATTCTCCTATTCCTAACATGACCACTATTGATTGCTTCTTTTCTATCATCACATAGTTTTTGTACCAAAAAATAATAATGTTGAAATAGAAGAGTTTTATTGAAGAAAAATTATCAATAGTATATTCTCAGATTCTCTGAGTTTCAAAATCATGGGAGCATTGTTCCTCCGAGCTTCTGTTAGATATGTGTGTCCTAGAAGCCAAAATTGGCTGACACTTATAATACACTTCTAGGGGTAAATTTATAATTTTGACTATAAATAATAAAATAGATTATTTTCTATCATAAATGTATATTTAGTGTCTGTGACACATCCCTTGAGTTAATGGTAATGATAATTCTCATTTTTAAGAGTTGAAAATTTAAGACAAGAATTTTTATTATTAACTCATAAAATGCTCCTGATCGTAGGATCATCATGAGGATGGTGATTGATCTGAAAGGTTGGTGTACAATCACTTCTTCATAGTAGATGAGTCTTGAGTCTACGATGTAGAGACACTAGAGCGAGAGTACAGATACTCATTAGAGAATGAGGGCACTGAGCATGACCACCTCGAGCAGTCATAAGGAAGTCCACCTTCTTATCGATGATTGACTCGAAGCTGTAGTGGTGTGTCTGGTTCTTTGATCTGAGGTGCATCAACAGTTCACCTTGAGGGTGTTATAGTTTGACTACACCATGACTCGGTCTCATAGCCATTCGAAATCTTGAGGTGTATGTTGGCTATAACATGTTCATTGTAAGAATTGGATTGCACCAAGAAGGAATCTATCTACCTCGGTGGATGAGGAGAAGCCCTATGATAATCATGAGAATCAAGTCCATAAGCCCATGGCCATGGTAGAGTGAAATAATAGAAAGAGTTTCTATTAAGCTTTTCACATCGGATTTGAATCAAATGATTAAATCATATGATAGAAATTAGGGTTTGACGAGTTCACCTTAACCCTAATCTGATCGAAGCTCAAGATAGAAGAACTTAATCACACAAGTAGCTGCATCAAGAGATTCATTTTCAGTTTTGATGGGTTGCCACTATATACTGCTAGGTGTCACTGGTGGATTTTGGAAGCAATTAGAATGATTTAGATGATCGATCATTCTAGTTGTCTGAATCAGAAAAGTTCTGATCTATTGAAAGAAGTTTTGATGATGTTGATGATAGAGATTGCGACATATCCTATTACCATATAGAATTGAACCTAACTGGATCACACAAATAAGAGTTTGGATCTGGATATCATCAATTGGACTAATCCAATTCAATTGATTTGAATTAGATTCAATTAGGTTCAAGGAAATCATGCTAGCACACGATTGAACCTAACGTTCTCCTTCTACTATCATTAAAAGTTGCCTTGACTGAGCCAAATAAGTTTGTGCTTGCTCAGGTACCTTTACTTGGTCTGACTGGAGCTTGTCCAGATCAGAAAAGGGTTATCTTAATTTATAAGATAAATTTGAAACAACATCTGCCATTTTCTGTCACCTGCTAATTCTTGTCTTTTGACTTTGGTCAAACATTGACCTTCGATCCTTGGACATCTGTCCATGTGTCATGCACCTAATGGAAAGTAGATAGGGGCTTGTCCCCTTGCTAGATTTTGGAAAGGAAGGGGCGCACACCTAGGGAGGCATGCGCCTATGGATAGGGACGATTGAAGTTCCATACGGATGGGACTCCAGGTTGCTTCTTGGTTTCTACTTAGGTGGCCCATAACTATAGACTTTGATCAGTCTTAGGCACCATCTAAGGATAAATTAGTGGGGCTCTCATCTGATTGAATTAGGTGATGTCATCCCACCAATCAAATTTAGATCTAATTACACGAAGCAACATGATTGGCCGGGATGATATGGCACTCCATGGCGCAACAGGGTCTATATAAACCCTGTCTGCGCCCAACTTTCAAAGAGTTCTCTCTTAGCCCATGCCCCAAGGCTGCCCCTCTCCCTCCTCCATGCCATCTTCTAGTTTTCTCTCTCCTCTCCATGCCCAAGGAAAGTTGGGCTCCAGTTTGGTGCGATCCAGGCAAGAAAAAGCTGACGAGAAAGGAAGAAGGCAGTACTGCTGTAGAGATGACACCAGATCTTTGAAAGGAGTTTTGAAGATCCTCCAAATTAGATCCAGATCTGATTTTTGGAGAGATGATAAAGAAGAAGAAGATCTCCAGATCTAGTCCAAGTGGATACTGGTAGAGACCAGATACTTGCGTGGCTAGATCCAGAACCTCAAACAATCAGTAGGATCATCAAAGGGTAATCTGATTACCCAACATCAAGGTATAAATTAAATTAGATTTAATTTATTTTTATATTATTTATTAGATCTATAAAATTAGATTTGAAATATCTCAGATCTGATCTGGATATATGAGAGAAATTTTTGAAATATCTCTCTTGATCCGATCAGATCTGAACGAACCTAATCCAGAAAATTAGGATTTTCCCTTCAGCTTCTTTAGGTGATAAATTCTAGGCCGGATGACCTCTTCTACTTCATATGGGTCTTCCCAATTTTGGGCAAGCTTTTTTTGACTCTGAGGCTGAGAGATGGCAGCTCGCCGAAGTATTAAGCCCCCCCAGAGATAGCATTGATGATACTAGGAGACGGTCGATCTCCTTGTAGTTCCTCCCTCATTGGTGGTTCTAGCTACGGTAGCGCCCTTGGTTGATCTTCTCTTGCTTCAGGCCAGCGTCTGTGGAGCATTGAGGGGGGTATAGTTGTGAAACCTTCTAGGGAAAAACTTCTTCACGCCTTTCCATCGGAGCTTCTTTGATGATGAGCTTGAGGAGGAGTTCAAACTCGCTTGCGCTCAGGAGGAGTCCGTGAGCACGGTCAAACTTCGTTCGATCCTCCATCAGCGGTGGGTCTATTAGACTCACTCGCTCTCGCTTTTCTATGACATCCTCATCCTTCAACTTGAAGGCTTCTTTCACTCGAACATATCCTTCAATCCGAGCTAGCAGATCGGCAAAGTTCTTGGGGTACTTCTTCTCTAGGAAGAATAGTAAATCATTCTTCTGAAGGCCATCCTTGAGTATGGCCATTGCAACAGACTGGTCCAGGTTCCAGACCTCCAATGCAGTAACATTAAATCGGGTGACATAAGTCTGGATAGATTCTCCATCCTTCTGCTTAATATTCATCTGAGAATCCAAACCTCTGCGCAGACATCGGCTGTTGACGAAGTGAGCCATAAATTGATGGCTCATTTGATCGAAGAAAAAGATGGTACCCGATTTAAGTACTGAGTACCAATTTTTTACTACTTCTTTCAAGATAGACGAAAAAGCTCGACATAACATGGTATCTGGTATGCCATGAAGCAGCATCATAGTCCAAAAAGCCTTCAGGTGATCGATCGAATCAGAGATTCCATTGTAGCTTTCAAATTGGGGGAGCTTGAAGTTCGACGAAATGGATTCTTGCATAATTTGGAGAGAGAAAGAGAGGATCAGTGCAGATATCATCATGATGAGCTAGAGCGATGTGGCTGAGCCCCTTAATCCGCCGATCCATCCTTCATAGTTTTTGATCGAGGATGTCATCTCGATCACAGATCTTGAAAGACTTTCGACTGTAGATGGAGAAGATTTTTTTCGAAGAAGAATCACGATCCGAGTAAGGATCCTCTGCTCTCTATTTCTCCTTTTTAGGGGCGATGGGTATGCTAGCCCAAGTGCTTCTTCTTGGGATCGATTTCTGACATCCTAACGGTGGATTTTCTGGTGGAACCGCCATCAGAGGCTGCCGCATGGTCTACACAATTTCAGTGAAGCCCTGAATCCACTACATCAGAAGGTTAAACTGCTTTAGATCTACTACGATCGTCAGTGGAGGAGGAGGTTGAAGCACCGACGATGGAGCAGGGATAGATGGATCTGACTCAGATCTGATGGTAGAAGTGGTAGATCTCTAGGTAGTCGCTCTCTTTGGAGGTATTTCTCGGAATTGAGGGAGAGGATGAAAATGAACCTTGAAGAAGAAGATTCATAGAGTTGATTGAGCACTCCTTTAAGAACAAGGGTCCTTAAAAATAGAGGATCCTTCCTCCAGCACCAATCCTATGGGTGCAGAATCTGGTTGACACTGGATTGAGCTGGAGTTGAGGAGGAAGAGGTCACCGTCGATGACCTGCAAAATAAAGTTTCGCTTGAAGTCGGTGGTGGTGGCTCCGGTAGGACCCTCCGACGATCAAGTCAGCACTTCTGATCAACAAAAATGGAGTGCTCAAGTAAGAATTTGGTAGAGTTTTGGAAAGAATAAAAGAGCTTAGAGAAAACGTATCTAGAGGATCTCTTTTATAGATGGAGTTTGGAGCAGATTAATAATGACGATCGTAACCATCCGATAGTGGGCCACTCGGGACTACGTGGAGTTTATTACAGAGAGGGGTGTTCATTACCGCGATGTGGCTGTTCGTTAAGATTTAATAGTCAAAGTTCAGAGGAAGCAGGCTTTGGTTGGTGAAGAGCTTTGACATACATCAATTTCAGAGGAGTTCAGACTCCTAAAGAGAACTTGACTGAAGGAGAAATTCAAAAAGAGTTTGGCTCCTGAAGGAATTCGATTGAAGAAAAAATTTGAAAGGAGTTTGGCTTCTGAAGGAGTTCGACCGAAGGAGAAGTCCAAAAAAAATTTGGCTCCTATAGGCATCCGACTGAAGAAGAGGTTCGGCTCCTGGAGGCATCCAACTGAAGGAGAAATTTGGAGGAAGTTCGACTCCTATAGAAATCTGACTGAAGGAGAGGTTCGAAAGAAGTTCGGCTTCTGAAGGAGTTCAGCTCCTGGGGGAGTTCGGCTGAAGGAGAAGTTCTGAAGGAGTTTGGCTCTTATAGGCATCCAACTGAAGGAAAGGTCTAGAAGGAGTTTGGTTCCTGGAGGAGTTTGATTGAAGGATAAGTCTGAAAGGAGTTCGGCTCCTGTAGGCATTCGATTGAAGGAGAGGTTCGGAAGGAGTTCAGCTCCTGGAGGCATTCGACTGAAGAAGAAGTCCAAGGGGAGTTTGGCTCCTGTAGAAATTCGATGGAAGGAGAAGTCTAGGGAAGTTTGGCTCCTATAGAAATCTGACTGAAGGAGAAGTCCGGAATGAGTTTAGCTCCTAAAGAAGTTCGATCGAAGGAGAAGTCCGGAAGGAGTTCGGCTTCTGAAGGCATCTAACTCAAGGAGAAGTCTGGAAGGAGTTCGGCTCTCGGAAGAATTTGACTGAATGAAAAATTTGGAAGGTGTTCGACCGTTAGAGGAGTTCAGCTGTTGAAGGAGTTTGGCTAGGGCTCGACCGCTGGAGGTGTTGGGCTGGGGTTCAGTTGTTGAGGAGTTTGACCGGCTGATGAAGTTTGGCTAAGGTTTAACCGCTGGAGGAGTTCGACTGGGATTCGATTGCTGGAGGAGAATTCTCAATCGAAGCTCTTCCATGATTATCAGTTGCATTAGGCTAAGCATTAGACTGGACTTCGATTGGAGCAGGGTTTATCCCCAACAATCATCATCAGATAATGATCTTCGACCGACTATCCATCATGCATTTAAGCCTTAAATAGTCTTTTAGTGACTTGATATTTGGCTACGTGACTCTATTCACCAAACAACTCTTGCAGGTGAGCCAACATTTGGCAGCTAGTCTTAATATCTTCATGTTGGCGCTGGAGCTCATCAGACATCGAATCCAACATGTAATATCTGGCTTTGTTATCTTCATCTGTCCACTTCTTGAGAGACGCTCTCTGATCAACGGATGGACGAGCTGGTAAGGTGGGAGGATCCTATTCCAACACATGAATCAACTTCTCAGAATCCAAAATAATTTTGATGTTCCGGAGCCAATCCTTGTAGTTGGGATTGGTCAGTCTATAGGTTTCCAGGATACGAGCTAGTGGGTTGGATGTAGATATTTTCTTATAGAGAGTCAAAGTTTCTAGTTAGATTTTATAATTAGACTTAACTAATTTATTTAAAGATTTTATTTTTAAATAAATTAGGCTCCCACTATTTACTCGGATTTCTACACTCCTTTGGTAGAGATGCAAAAGTCTTCATGATTATTGATTTCTAGTGGGTGGTGTGGTCCCACCAACTGACTCACCACCCCACCTAGCAGTTATTGATGATGGATCAACCAATGAGTGGACAACTCTTGTCTAATGATTCTCTAATTATGGTGCACCCTAATCTGATCTCTAATTCATAAATCTTATCACGTCCAGAATATTGAGCCCAATCCATCCACCAACCCGTAGCATCCAATATATAATAGACATAGTTGTGTCTTCTCAGTGCAACTAAACTACTATATCCAACCAAGAACAATCAACACTGGAAAGGGCCCGCACATCTACAATGGTGAAAGACATTAGACAATATTTTCTTAGGAAGATTTAATTTAGATCTCTTTAAACTTGACTTAGTAATAATAATTATGACTAACTTAGTGGCATGGGTTGGCTTGAATTGTTAGCCATCTCAAATCAGAACTGGATCGATACAAATAGCCAGGTAAGTGAGATCGGTGGAAAGGATATGTCATTAACTCAATAAGAATGCATTCAGATCGAGTAGCTCCTAATTAAAAATCAGTCGGTCGTATCTACCAAACTTATCTTAGATACCAAATTATCAAATCAGAACAAATTAGGTTAGCCTACAATTCAGGCTCGAATCATGGAACTAAATAAAGTCTTGACTTGATCGAGTCACATCTCAATGTGATTCGATCTTGAACCAAATTTAATCCTACTAGGCTAGTCAAATCTAAGCTTTCTTTGATTCCACCAAATCAACTCTTGATTCGATTTGATCAACTGCTAGACCTAATTGAGCTATCTAAGCCCAAACCCAATTTTATGAATATGTCTTAGATCTAAAAATTCATAATTTTTATATCTAATTAATTTTATAATCTTAATTCTTAATTAAGTTTTGAGTTCATGAACAAAATATGTAATAAAAATTCTAGGATTTTAGGATCTAGGATTTTGTAGAAAAATAAGTTTTGATTTCTGATTAAAGACGAATGCGTAGCACCCCTACACGCCATAAGAACACCCCATCGAATGGAAGGAGAGAGCCTTTAAATCCTACTTTGTTCTTATAACCGGACGGCCATGGAAAACTCCTTAATCAAAAATATATTTTTTTTTACTACAAAACTAGTTAGATCATATATCACATATAAAAAGATCTAACTAATACATGCCTTGCATTCATCTCATATATCATCAATATGCATACTTTCAGATCTGAAATATCATATATTAAATCTAAAAAATAAAATTTTAAAGTTGATAATATCAAAAATAAAACTATTCTAGACATCTTATAGGACTATCTATGACTAGTCTAAGCATGCATCTTTTATATCTCATATGAATAAATCAAACATTAAAAATTTTATTTTCTATTTTTAGATATGATTACAATAATTATAATATCAAAAAAAATAAAATTAAATATATCTAAAATTATATTTAATCAAAATAAATACATGATCATACTAGACTACACATAGAACTATTCAATATATAGTCTAGTCATGCATCTCATACATATTAGATCTAAATTATTTAAATTTTATTTTTTTTAATTTTAGATCTAATCACTTCTAACGTGATATCTAAAATTTTTTAATATCAAATTATAAATAAAAATAAAATTAAATCTAAGGTAGATTTGAAGAACTGCTAACCTAGCTCTGATACCAGTTGAAGAAAAAATCTTGTTTGCCGCTGTAGGATCGTGTAGATCTGAGATGAATTTTTTTAAAAAATTATAAATAATCTGATTAGATCTAAGAGTTCTTAGATCTGATTAAGATAATCTAATATTAAAAATTAAAATAAAAATTAAATCAAATTTAATTTCATATCTTGTTTGGATAATCTGATTATCCTACGATGATTCCGATGTTTTCTGAGGTTCTAGAAGAAGCCACGCACGTGTCTGGTCTCTATCGATATCTACTTAGGAAGGATCTAGATATCTTCTTCTCATAAATCTTTTCTTCAAAGATTAGATATGAATCTGATATGAAAGTCCTTCAAAAAATTTCTGAAGGTAGCGTGTCCGTCTCACGAACACCGTCATGTAGATGTTGAATTCTTCACAAATTTGATTGGATCTTCTTCTCATATTTATGCCTAACTTTTTAGGTATGTAGAAGAGAGGGAGAGAGAGAATAGAGGAGGTGTGGGATATCTGGAATGGCAGCCTTTGGGTATGAAAAATATTTCTTCGTGAAGAGCCTTGGCGTAAGGATTCTTATACAAAAGTATAGCACCAAGTTAGAGTCCCTCTTCGACCAAAATCCTCTTTTTTTTTGTCATTGGAACTCTTGGACCTGATCTCCATGAAAATCCATAGATCCCATCTAATTTTGATGCCAAAAATTAATCTAGAAGGTGGCAGCATGAGTAGATAAGGAAGTGCCCATTGCTTCTAGGACTCTTCCCTCAAGAGTTTGATCTGAATCAAACTCTATCATAACTCAGTCTAGACACCTCCAAAAATCATAAAATTTGGTACACCCAATGTATAATTCGTGATCTACCACTTATCCAAAAATTAGATTAAAATAATTCCTAAAGCCTTTTTTAAAAGCATTTGATCAGGTGACCCTCAATTCTCTCAAATAGTTCAACTTTTGACCCTAGTCCAATTTGACTATGAATGGATTTAATTTCTATAATTAATTTGATCTGGACTTATTTCAATCAGATGAAAATAAATCCATTCAAAATATAAGAATGAGTCAAATCAAATTTGACTTGGTTGTGATGAATCAGAAAAATTTCAGAAGGAGAAAGTCAGGCTCAATCGTATGCTAGCATAATTACCTTGAACCTGATTGGATCTAATCCAAATCAATCAAACTGGATTAGCTTAATTATTGACATCCAAATCTAAACCCTTATTTATGTGATCTAGTTAGGTTTAATTATGTATGGTAATAAGATATATCATGATCTCCATTATCGACATCATCAAAATATCTTTCGATGGATCAGAACTTTTTTGATTCATATAATTAGAATGATTGATCATCAAAATTATTCTAATTACTTTCAAAATTCATCAGTGACATCTAGCAGTATATGGTGGTAACCCATCAGAACTAAAAGCAAATCTCTCGATGTAGTTACCTGTGTGATTGGATTCTTTTATCTTGAGCTCCGATAGGATTAGATTTAAAGTGAACTCATCAAACCCAATATCTGTTATATAAATTAATCATTCGATTCGAGTCCAATGTAAAATCCTAACAGAAACTCTTTCTATCATCTTTACTCTGCCATGGTCATGGGCTTAAGGACTATATCTCATGTTTATCATAGGGCTACTCCTCATCTACCAAGATAGATAGATTCTCTTATTGGTGCAATCCAATTTCTATAATGAATATGCTATAGCCAACATACACCTCAGAATTTTGAATAGCTAGGAGATCAAGTTATGGTATAGTTAAACTACAACACCCTTAAGGTAAACTACCGATGCACCTTAGATCAAAGAATCATACACACCACTGCAACATCGAGTCAGTCATCGACGAGAAGATAGACTTTCTTATGGTTACTCGAGGTGGTCATGCTCAGTGCCCTTATTCTCTAACAGATACCTGTACTCTCGCTTCGGTGTCTCCACACCATAAACTCAAGACACATCTATCCTAAGAAAGTGATCGATCATCATCCTCGTGATGATCCTATGGTCGGGAGCAGTTTATGAGTTAATTATGAAAATTGATGTCTTAAATTTTTAACTCTTAAAAATATGAATTGTCATTACCATTAATTCAAAGGATGTATCACAGATACTTTTAAATATACATTATGATAGAAAAAATAATATATTTATTAATTTATAGTCAAAATTATAAAATTATCCTTAGAAGTGTATTATAAGTGATAGCCAATCTAGCTTCTAGGACATACATCTAATAGTTCGAACCTATGGGATCACACATACTAGAAGATCTTGTCTGATCAGATGGCTGACCAACGATTACAAATCATTGAAGGATATAATTATTAATCTAATTGATGATTAACCTAATACAAAAGTTATAACAAAATTAATTTACTAAGGGTTAGTGAATTATGAAAAGATTAATTAATAATTAGATTATTAATTGACTTAATTTGATTGAGCAATGATGTTTGGATCAAGTCTAATTGAATTAGATTCAATTAGGTTTGACCCGATTAGGTTATTAAAAAGAAAAGTTAATTCCTGATTTTATCTGATCTTGTACTCATTTAATTCTTAATTTGATCAATATTTAATTAAGGAGGTTTAGTGCCTAATTAGATTGGATGCATTCAGTTATTTGGATCTAATCAAATGTGATTTAATTTGAGCAAAATTGGATGAAACCTAGAGTCCAATTTGGAGTGGACTCTCCTTTGCAGCTCATCCAATCACCACCCACTTCTCTCATCGCACAAATCTAGTTGTGTGTAAGAAATGTCCACACCAAATGCCCCATGCCGCCCCCTCATGGATAAGGATAGGATTTGTTGAGTTTGAATTCAAAACAAGTTTGAATTTAAAATTGATTTGATCCCCAACAAATCCTATCTTATCCTTGTTGCCTACATCATAAAAACCCTTACTTTTGTGCGAAAAAAGACCAGATTTCATCATGAATTTCAAAGGATCATACCATGGGACGTGAGGCTCTAAGGGTGGGTGATTCCAAGCATTAGGTGAGTGGCTAGGGTTTGGGTGAGAGGAAAAGGAAGAAGAGAGAAGGCTGTTCTCCCTTATTTTTAGTCCCAAATCTTCTTCTTCTCTACATCAGCCATTAAGATTATCTTCGCAAGGAGCTAGCACTCTGGAAGCTAATCAGATCGCATTTCACATGGATACCTATAGAGATTATTCATGTGCGCAACTAGAGTAGCAATTGAATCCATGGTTTTTTAGCAGTGGTGATCTTTGACCCGCGCTTTGGCATGAGATTTGATATCATTAGATAAGATCTACTGGTTATTTTTTCTATTTCAAAATTATTTATGCATTGTATCATATCATAGATCTTATGGTAGGGTATTTATAGATCTGATCTAGTGCATCTTAGATTAAATATTTAATCTAAAGACTTTCCGCTGCATATGTTTCAAAAAATTTTTGAAAAGGATGCATGAAACCCCTACAAGTTTTCCTTTAGAAGGGTGTAGGGGGGCAAGGCTTGAGTATCTATATTGGCACTCTTCTCCAAGTTAATTGCTAAATTGAAAAGCAAACTTATTATTAGTTTCAAAAAATTGAAGCTAAAAAAAAAATTGCTTAAAATATTTAACATAAGGCATGGTTTTCTACCACATAGCCATGGAGATTGTTAGTGAGTTTGAAGGGGTCTAAAGTCCTTTAATAGTTTTGCTCAAGGGCAATTGATTTTGTTCTTCCATCCATGAGTATAATGGTTGCAAAGAAGCTTGATCATTGCAAGCTATCATGTGCTTTTAAGAGATTCTAATCCCATTCTATAGTCTAATATATATACTTTTATATATGCATCTATAATAATAAATAATAAGGGGAAGACTTGGATAAGTTGACTAAATTTGAGCTCAAATCTTATTAGATCAAAATTGGATAATGGAGGTCCTACATTGATGACTCAAGCTATTAGATATGATCTACTATCTCAAAATTACTTACATATAAAAAATTACATAATTTAAAAACTCCTAACCTATATTAAGTTATCAAAAAAATATATTTAATTTAATTTAATTTAGATTATCTAATTTTTGACTACTTAATGCATTGGTTATAAGTCTGAAAATCATATAATTTTTTATGTACAAGTAGTTTTGAGATAGTAGATTAAATTTAATAACTTGAATCATTGATATAAGAATCTTATTATAGAGTTTTGATCTGATCGGATCTAAATCCAAATCTGGTTGACCTGATTTTAGTTTGACTCTAAGTAATAATGTATAATGGTTATTATAAATAAAAAGAATGAACTAGAATAATATCATAATTAGTAAAAGAACATTGAAAATGCTCACCGTTGTCTAATCGCCGAATCTATCTTTATAGATTTATAATATTTTCATACAAAATATTAACGTATGAGTACAAAAATAATCTAAATATTTTAAATAAAAATAAGAATAATTTTTTTTACATGTAAATTCTCTTAAATATATAAAATTATGTGAATATCCTCATAAAGCTTCTATCTTTATATATATCCCTTATAAATATTTCTTTTTGTATGCTTATTCATTAGAAAAGTTAGTCATTTAACTTAAAAATCATTAATTTTTTAATAATATTAGATGATGTAAGTACATATAAAAAATATATATAAATAAATATTATATATATATATATATGAATAATTACAATCTATAATTATTAAAATTTTTAATAATAAATATTTATAATAAATATTTTTTATTATTTTATAAAATAATATTTTATTATTTTTTTTTATATGTGATACGTTGGAAGAATTTTGACTTGCAACACCACACACACAGATAGATATATATATATATATATATATCAAAGGAAGATGCAAGAAATTTAAATTTTACCTTCCATCTCTCGGCCATGCGCACCGAGATAATTCTTTTATATGATGAATCAAAGTAGATAATTATAGTAACATGTAAAATCCGCGGACCACTCTACTACTTTAGTATAAAATAGTAAAAGTCATATTCTCAATAAATGTTGGATTTTTCTAAAGACTTTTCTTTTACGGTATATTAAATAAATAAATTTATTAACCCCCGTGCGAACCACGCCTTCCACCCCACCACGGTTGGTGCGGGGACCGAAAGGCATGAACTCGAATCACGGAAGCGTGACCCACCCTCACGAAAGACCATGACTTCCCCACGAGATCGATCGATGCCGTCCGCACGTGCTGCACGTGTCTCAGGCCGGGCCGTCCGATCCCCACCCTCCATCCCTCGCCCCAGGCGTGCTAAACATAAACCCCAACACGCGGCCGCACACGAGCGAAACCCTAGCGCATCCCAGACCCCACACGCGTCCCGGCCGGACCGCCGCCGGAGGAACCAACCGGCGCCACCCACCCCGCCTGATCTCCGCCCAGGACCTCGCCGAAGGGCCGCCTCCGGGCCAGCAGTTACTCAGATCCGGCTTCCCTCTCGCCGGACGCCCGGATCGCCGGAGGAGACCGGAGCGCGGCCTCGAATCCCCGCCGGAGGTACCAATTCCGAGGAAAGGAGCGAGATCTCAACTAGTACCCCTTTTTTTCTCTATTTAAAATTTCAATTTTTGGTCTTCGGCGTCGATCTGGGGAAAGGGAATTGAAGCTTTTTGATCTGAATTGTATCTGGAAAGGCCGGACGTACCTAGAAATGGAAAAGGTGTGGCAGCAAGGGTGGGGCTTGTAGGACCGGAGAAAAGAGGTCACGCGAAGGGGATGGCCCAGGAAATGGAGAAGCTAGGAGGGACCAGCGAGGAGGAGGACGATGAGGAGATGGAGATGGAGGTGAAGGAGGAGGACGAGGAGGAGGAGGAGGGAGGGAGCGGCAGCGGCAGGGCGGCGGTGATGGGGCTGGCGGCGCAGCCAGCGGGGGAGGACATGGGAGGCCGCTACTTCGAGCAACCAAGGGGGATCGACGGCGGAGGGGGGGAGGGGCTGATGCAGGAGGTGGTGATGAGGCGGCCACGGCCAAAGGAGGAGAAGGAGCGGACGAAGATGAGGGAGCGGCACCGGCGGGCGATCACGGCGAGGATCCTGTCAGGACTCCGGCGGCACGGGAACTACAACCTCCGGGCGCGGTCGGACATCAACGAGGTCATCGCCGCGCTCGCCAGGGAAGCCGGTTGGGCGGTGCTCCCTGACGGCACCACCTTCCCCTCCCGGTCCTCCGCCTCATCTTCTCCCCAGGTTTCCCTCCCTCCCCTCAGTCCTCTCTCTCCGTTCCTTCGCTGGCCGCGTCGGTTCTCTCTCTGTATTTTATTTTTGTTTTATTAATTTTTTCTCGGCAAATGAGAAAAATTGGCGGGTAGAAGATAACAGAAAACACGCACCGAGGACCTCTTCCCGTTGGAATCACTTGGAAACGCTTCCGAAATTATTGTCTCGATTCCCGTCCCGTTCCGTTGACCCCAAACGTCCAATAATTAGAACGGGAAACTAAATTACTTCCGTGTATTTGAGCTACTCCTGTAGCTCCTCGTTTCGCGATTTTCTGATAACGGCTTTCTCCGATTTTTTTCTTTTTCTTTTTTTTAAAAATTTTTTTTTACTGGCCGAGAACAAACTCTCTGTGACTTGAGTTAGCTGGGCTAACGAGGGGTCCAAATGGGCTTCTTCGTCTCCGCGCCTTTTCCAGGGCCCACCGGCGACGTCGTCCGTGGCGCCAGCTCAGATCCAGCCGCTTCGTGGGGTCTCCCCCGGAGGGCTCCTCTCCGCGGAGTACCGCCCCCTGAAGGGCGTCTTCACGCCCACCGCCGCTTCCACTTCCTACGACGGCCGGTGCCGGACGTCAGCCATGATGGGAGGCCACAGGGAGAGGATGGTCGACAGCTCGCCCCTTGCTGCCAGCTGCACCGATGGAGTTCACGGCAAGCAGGTGTATAAACTCGCACACCCATTTCTACTCGTTTTCAGCCATCTGATCATGCCTATCTATCTTTATTCAATAGATTTTGGTGTTTTTGTGCCTTGAAATATTCAATGTCATGTTGATCGAGGTCTGCTTATGGCTACGGTAAAATGCTATACCATAGTACTTAATCTAATGCTAGAAATTTACAAATTATTATTGTTGCCTTGCCCGTTTTAGCTGATTTAACACTTTTCATGAAAGCAAAATTACAAGCGTTATTTTCTCTTTTTAGTATTTTTAACATACATATAATTGCTCGAATGTGACTGATACTTATATTAGAAATCACAGATACCAGTAAGGATGTTGTTACAAGATGCGAATTGCTTAATACTTCTGTCAATGGTCATAATTGATTAATAGTGGTAGACGCCTATAACACTGAAATTCATGACTATGTTAAACTAAAAGTCTGATGCTAAATAGTTTGAATTTATTCTTTTTGACCTTGTAGAGTTGGTGCTGTATCATTCCCCCATTATTTTTTTTCATAACTGTTGATATTGTATATTTAGTACATTTCAGTTTTTTAACAATGCCTGGGTTTAATTCCATGACCTCCAAATCAGAAGTAGTTATGTCAAAAGAATCATTAAGTTGTAGGTCTGAAAGGAGCAGATGGAATGACTTGTGGTATTGGGTCATTTTGTCTTATACTAGTGCTGATTTGAATTTTGATACTGTTACAGTGTGGCCTTTTATTACATATTATTAACAGTACTACAATTACTATCAGTAAACAAATATCTTTAATAACATTGTCTATACTATTCTTTCATGCTGCTGCAAAATATTCTTTAACTCTTCTGTTGGTAACCATAGTAATTTCCTCAGCTTATACAATGCTACATCATACACGAGTTCTACTTCTTGCATAGAAATGAAAAATGAGAAAAATACATTTATTATCCTATACTGTAATTCCAAGAAATGAAAATGCCCGCTGCCCTGCATCCCTCCCCCCCTTCCCCCGCTGCTTTGCAAAACCCAAAAAAGGGGCCGCAATAGTTTTCTTAATGAACCATCAAGGGATAGGTTGGGATTTTGGTCTAATCGATAACCAAAACCCCCATGGATCACACTAAAGTCTTGAGTTTACACACTTTCTGGCAAGGTTAGGAAACACAGTAATCCTTTGGGAAAAAACAAAATGAAACCAGGATTGGGCATATGTATCTAGAGCCTATGGTTCTGTATGGGCCTTAAGGAAATTAGGTGCTGCCAGGTTTCCTTGGCATCTAACCTACACTTCGACTATGTTCATGGCAAACATGCAGTATACAATATCAGGCCTTTCAATTTCATATATCGTGGTCCTCTTGCATGTGGATTATGGTGCTGAGCATAATACTGTTTTCATTTCATGAGGTTTTGCTATTTTTCTTATGATAACTTCTGCAGTTACCTGAACGGTTCTCTACTTCAACAGTCTGTTGGTTTGTAATCTTGGCTTTGGTTTTGCTGCAGCAGACATCTTTGGTTGATTACATAGCATGGTACTTGTATTTCAGGTGACTCATATACTTCCAACTCATAGAATGCCAGAGCATGATTTTGCTGGCACCCCCTACATTCCAGTATATGTGATGCTCCCTGTGAGTTGTTTAAATAAAGCTTTTACAGATTGACTTTTATGATTTTACATTGCACATTCCGTCATTCTTTTTTGCTACCTTCTGAAATCAGGATTAGGATTCTACTTATTAATCTTTTATTGTCAGAGTTAGATTTAAATATTAGAAAATAAATGTTTATTCATAAAATATTTGCACTCTGATTTTTGTTTTGGCTTTTCTGGAATGGTAGCTTGGTGTCATCAACATGAAGTGTGAGTTGGCTGACCCAGAGAGTCTAATAAAGCAGTTGAGAATATTAAAATCTGTCAATGTTGATGGTGTCATGGTTGATTGCTGGTGGGGAATAGTGGAAGTGCATGCACCACAAGAATACAATTGGCATGGTTATAAGAGGCTTTTTCAGATTGTACGAGAACTGAAGCTTAAACTGAAGGTGAGAGTCCTACACATGCACTGCAATGCCAGGTCTAATGATCTTTCATGTAGGAACATGTGAATCCCTTTGCTGAGTACTTATTGTAAGTGTGTTGCAGAGATGGTAGATATATTATCTAGGGCTTCCTATCTCCTTTGCCTGCATATTTGCTTAGTTGTAGCTCATCTTTGACAACTAAATAAACTTCTACCCCAAAAACTGAGCAGTGCTAAAACTTTAAAATCGATCCTAATGCAGAATATTGTAGTTATAATCATGTTTCAGTGCATGCAATACTTCTGTGGGTGTCTCTATTAACTAAGTAGTTACTATATATGGTACTGGGCAGTGGGCAAATTGCATCCTTAATTGGGTCGATAGGATCGACAGTGAACTAGTATATGCATGGCTCAGATTAGACAAAATTTGAAGCCTTTGGTTCTTGTGATCTCCCCCATTTCCTAAAGGAAAGAGAAGTAGTCTTTTGGAGTTACATGTAGAGCACAATCTCTAAGAAATATGAATTTTTATTTTCCCATTTTTTTCCTAGTAGCAATACAAATTGCTTTCTGTTTTCTGTTTGGACTCTTATTTCAGTCATAACTATGTATCTGGAAGTTCTGATAAATTGCTGGTGTATCCGTGCTTGCAATTGTAAGGTGGTCATGTCATTTCATGAATGTGGAGGCAATATTGGTGATGATGTATGTATTCCTTTGCCACATTGGGTAGCAGAAATTGGTAGAAGCAATCTGGAGATTTTTTTCATGGATAGAGAGGGAAGACAAAATCCTGAATGCCTTTCGTGGGGGATCGACAAGGAAAGAGTATTAAGAGGCCGAACAGCACTTGAGGTATGGCTGCTTGTTTTTTCTTGATTCATGAAAGAACAAGTGTTCGGTAACCTTATTCTGGTGATTGAAATTTATGTATGTAACGACAATTTATAAAGCCTGTTATTTGGATATACTTGGTATGCTATACCTGTTCTTGGAATGCCTTATTGAGAAGAAGTTTTCTTGGTTTGGTGCTTGAAATTTATGTATGTAATGACAATTTATAAAGCCTGTTAGTCAGATATACTTGGTATGCTATACCTGTTCTCGGAATGCCTTATTGAGAAGAAGTTTTTCTTGTTTGTTTTGGTGTGGATGTCCGTCAAAAATATACCAGCTACCAGAAATTGAAAATCCAGTGTAACAAAAGCATTTGCATGACAACAAAGTGTAAGGAAGTCTCTCATGGATTTATAAAAATGGTATTGAAGAAATTCTAATTTTAGTTTGTCTTAGTGGATTTGAAGGCCTTAAAGACGGTGCTTTATCCAAAAAATTCCAATGAAAATATTTTCAGATCTGATTTGTTTTTCATGAAACTTGTTCAGAAAGTAGCTCCAACTGATGAACTTTCTGATTGCCTGTACAACTGATTTTGTCCTCTACTTGCAAAACAGGGTCATGAAATTCATGTTAAGAATAATTGGATGTGCAAATTAAGTAACCAAATAGAATTTAAAACTTATGCTAAATTGCCTTGTTCCATTCGCTCTTGATATGTTTTGGCTTTGTTTCGGTAGGCCTCATTATGGATTCCTTTTATGCTTGTGGTTTTGGTGAAACATTTTTTTTTTCATGGTTTGCAGTTCAAGCTATACTGGAAACAACTACTTCCAGAACATACTTCCATATGGATTTCCCTAATGGCTGAAGGGAGGGGATCCTGGGAAGAAAAACTGAGAAGGAATTGTTTTGGAATATTTAGAAATAGTGATAATTGAGTTGTAGAAAGCTTTTCTGCATGCGTTATTTCTCATTTTTAGATGAAAACTGTGTTTTTAAGTTGTTTTAGGTAAATTTATTACCCTTGCCTTATGTCTTCATGGATTTGTTATAGGTCTACTTTGACTACATGAGAAGCTTTCGAGTAGAGTTTGATGAATTTTTTGAAGATGGTATTATCTCTGAGATTGAAGTTGGATTAGGTCCATGTGGGGAGCTACGTTATCCATCATACCCGGTAAAGCATGGTTGGAGATATCCTGGCATCGGAGAATTCCAGGTAATCAGGTTTTCACCTGTCACTTACATATCTCACCAATGATTGTGATTCTAGAAAGTTGAGTATTATGTGATTCAGTGATCCAAAACACTAGTACTTTAAATGTAGAAGGCATGTGATTCCTTTGATGTACTTGAATTGTCCTCTTTATAGTCACTTAAAATTGATGCATTGGTATATAGCTGGGATGAGTTGATTGCAGTCAAAATCCAGACCAATAGTTATAGAGGTGCATAAAATTAGATCCCTTACTAAGCATTATAAGCAGTTGATTGGAAGGACTATGGTGGTTGCTATCACTGTGCTATTATAAGCAAAATATATGCCTTCCTACCTTCTTCCAGCAGAAGATGAAAATGACAGGTCATTTATTGGATATTCTGGACCCGAGTAACTGTTGTATGATAGAATTTGTATATATCCTAATGTGCCAGGGTAGAATATGCATCCACAATTGAAATTCAGATTCTATTGTCAGACTCATATCTGTGCTCAACAGCCATTTCGTAGACAAAATCTAAATCAACATTGTTTGCCTCCTTAGTACATAGGCACCTTTTAGTGTCTTTGCTTATCACTTATTTTATCTTCTGTTAGATATTTTTCAACATGGCCGTTGATAGAATTATAAATTTGTAGTGTTATGATCAGTATCTCATGAAGAGTCTGAGAAAGGCAGCAGAAGCAAGGGGGCACTCTTTTTGGGCGAGAGGACCGGATAATGCAGGCTCTTATAATTCACAGCCACATGAAACTGGATTCTTTTGTGATGGAGGAGATTATGATAGCTATTATGGTCGATTCTTCCTTAATTGGTATTCTCAGGTCTTGGTTGATCATGCTGATCGTGTACTATCCCTGGCCAAATTAGCTTTTGAGGGCACATGCATTGCTGCTAAGGTAAGGGTGAATTCTGTTTTCTTTCTTCCATATGTTGATTCTGTTTTCCCAATATTTCTCTAAGATTAATGGTTTTATTCAAGAGCCCTCACTTTCTCCTGAATGGAATTCAACATATTATTGACATCTGACATTGACATAATATTTAAAACTTGAAATAATATACAATTTTACTGCTGAGGAGCAGAGGCTTCCCGCTCTCCATTATATAATTTTCAGTTTTGATTCTAAATAATTTTGTTGTACTTAGATGTATTCAGTATATTTTGAATTTTAAGTTTTTATGCTAAATCAGTCCATTGCTTGGGTACATTTCTTCTTATAGATAGTCATCTCATGTTTCTCACCTCCTAACTAACAAATACCTCTGATATTCAAATTGTATGCGATCTCTGCAGAATTTTGTTAACCTGTCACTCCTCACAATGCTTTGGAGTTACTAATTCTATAAAATTTCTAAATGTTTTAGTTGATCTCTGGCTGAATTTTGAGCTTTACTACTGATCGTATGAATCAAATTTTGGCAACATTGCTGTTGTTTAGCATTACTTTTGCAGCTTTTAAGATGAAACCACGAAGATGCTGTATAATCACATTCCCTTAGCATCTGCTATATTCTTGTTGGAACAGATATCAGGTGTCCATTGGTGGTACAAAACGGCCAGCCATGCGGCTGAACTGACTGCCGGGTTTTACAACCCTTGCAATCGTGATGGCTATGCTTCAATTGCATCGATGTTGAAGAGGCATGGTGCTGCTTTAAACTTTACGTGTGCTGAGTTGCGGACTTTGGATCAACATGAGGAATTCCCGGACGCATTAGCAGATCCAGAGGGTTTGGTCTGGCAGGTAATCTATACGAAAAACTAACTTGGAGGACTATTCTTGTCATGCTAATGGGTTATGTAAGCTTTGGTTATGGACAAAAACTTGAAAAGAAGCAAATCCAGCATAGAAGACTTATGATTTTGAATCTTTAGTTCAAATATTGAAACTCTTGGTTTCTTTTGAAGTAACCCTAATATTTGAGAGTTATTTTATATTTAATTGATTCAACATGAACATGTACATTTATCTCTTCACTTAGTATTCTGTATGACTTGGGAATCATTGTTCCTGCTATGGGTTATTTCTATGTGCATGTGATTTTCATGGAATACAGCTAGAATAATGATGCTAAAAAAAAATTACTGTTGCATGATATCATCTAATTCTTTATAAATAATAATTTGTTCTCGATATTGGAGAATCATTGCTGTTTTTAGGGTGTCACCCTTCTTTCTCTGAATATGTTTGTGGTGGAAAAGAAGGGAAAGAGGGGGCTTCAACGGGGTGTTAAATGTGCAAAGACTATGTGTTGTTTTGTTTATTGCTAGAGCAAAAGTAAGATTCTGTAGTAATCATCTGTGTTATAGATGTCTGCTGTATAAAAATAAATGGCTGCAAACTAGTGATTGAAGAATAATCTGTTCCCATCATCAGGTGTTGAATGCTGCTTGGGATATTTGTATACCAGTGGCTAGCGAAAATGCTTTTCCCTGCCATGATAGGGCTGGATACAACAAAATTCTGGAGAATTCCAAGCCAATGAATAATCCAGATGGAAGACACTTATCAGCATTTACTTACCTCAGGCTAGGTCCAGATCTCATGGAGAGTCACAACTTCCTAGAATTTGAGCGCTTTGTTAAAAGAATGCATGGTAAATATTGAGCCCTTATATACTTGTGTTACATGTTGAAGAATTATATGTCTGATTTAGTTACCTTCAATTATCAATTCTATTAATAACTAAGAGTTATATAATAGTCGTTACAGAACTGTATTTATGGAATTCTATTTGTATATCCATAGGTTGTTTTCTTTAAAAAATCTATAGATATAAAAAAAATAAAAAAAAAAAAAAACTGAATCTAGTGTTTTAGTTTCAGAAAATGCTCCTATTTTTTAGGAAGTTCATTGCTTGCAGGTCCATCAACAATTTATTTAGTTGCATGAGGACATTGGCTTTAAAAAACTGAATGATCTTCCCAAACATTAGCTTCCCAGTTAGATGATGTTCATAGCCGAGAGATGGTGGGCCTTTTATACTGGTCAAATGCTGGAAATTTTATGCTAGAGAATTTTTTTCTTTCCTGATAATATTGACTCTTTTAGTAGATTTGGATGCTGCACTTGAAACTGATTTTGTAGGATCATCTTCGTGATGTCAAATCATGAAACAAGGTATTTAGCCATGTGACTCTCAGTTATGTCGATGTGTTTTGGTGATGTCATTGGGACTGTAATGATAAAAATGCAGTAATAAATAAATGCAAGAAAATAGGATGTTGGAGCCATTTAACAGTGGTGCTTGTATCTCTAGCACATATTCATCACAGCAATTCTGAGAACTATGATTCTATGAACCTTCTGTAAGTTAATGTGAATAAAATAAAAGAGAATTCTTGTTAACAAAAAAAAACCTTGATGTGTATTTGCATCTTTCTATGTGATAAGAGGCAACTACCATCTAGATCTCTTTGGTCTCTCCATGTTCTCACTGCTAATTTTGGGCAAATGGCCTAGATGCAGAATAGCTGAGCATATTTAGACAGTTTCAAGAAAGGGGAGCATTGAGATGGATGAATGGTAAAAGTTACAAGGCAAAAATTAAGAAATGACTTCAATGACAAATGAAGGACAGAGATGGAGAATTGACTGGTGTGAGCATGCATAACAAATTTTTTAGGGCTCTAGTAAGAGGTGTGATTTAATTTGTGCTGAAGGATTCAGAGGGGAAGATCTAAGACAACATGGATGTAGGTTGCACAAAAGATATGGAATAAATAGAAAAAACATTTCTGTATTTTATGCAGATTTACAGGGTTGCTTGAATAGATAAGGTTCAATAAAGCTGATTTCAAACAGATGGGACAAGGCTGAATGGTTATGTTACGCTAATCTTGAGTTCCATGTACATTCACCGGTGATCATATAAAGAGAAGAATCTGCTTTCATGCAGATTATTGAATAAGGACTCTTAAAGGTCCATCTGGTGTAAGCGAGCACCAGCAAACACACTGCTGATGCTAAGGCTGTCACTGCAGGGACGCAATTAGCAGTTACTTTAGTTGACATCATGCAAAGCTGTCATAAACTAATTACTGTGCATTTTACAAATCTCTTTTTAAAAAAAAAAAACACTTTTGTACTTGCATGATCAGTACTTCATCGGCATAAAGTTGCATGACAAGTCTACTGCCTTGCAGGTGAAGCAGTTCTTGATCTCCAGGCATAGGAGCTCATTCATGACTCTAGTATTGTCTCAAGTATCAAATCCCTCTTCACCTAAAAGGACAGCGGCATCCTTGCAGGTGTAGGAGAAATGTTCTTTACTAAAAGCTAAAAGTCTAACCCTTCTGTATAGAAACTCGACAAAGAAATAGCAAATCTGACCTTTCTAATCTTTCCCCTTCATTGATCAAATAGATCAAGATGTATTCTGATTGCCGCAAAATAGTCTAGTCTGATTCTTGGCAAAACATGGTAAAGTTCTTGCAGTAGCTCTTTTCAGAGTAACTTCATCCCGACATCCTTTCATTGCTTTGCCCTTGCAGAATTTTGTGCTGCGAAAAGCTAATGGCTGCCTGCATGGTATGTCATAGATACACATTCTACAGGTTATTATTATGGTTTTGCAGAACAGCTGATTTTTTTATTAGCTCTGCCTATTTACAGATGCTTGCATTTCTCTTGCACTTTTCTGAGTGGTAAACTAACTGATTGTTGGGGAGAAGTCGTTTTAAGCAGATTTAATTGCACCTGGTATGCATATGCAACTGAGGTTATATAGCAGTTCGACGGGGGCAGTAGAGATCTGTAGTTTGCTGTAGAAATCAAAATGTCTCTTTAGACCATGTAAAAGCCAAGTCCATCCATCTGGCCTTGTAACTTTTGCAGATAAAAGTGCGATGACCTATAATCTTGATTGAAGTTGGAATTCCAATAGATGCAGGAGTCTCGCCCCTCCGCATGCGGTTGTGATGATGTGATGGTAGATACACTGACTCAAACAGGAGCATTTGTTTTTTTTTTTTTTTTTTTTTTTTTTTCCTTTCCCTGGAACCCTCGTGAATCACAATGTCCATGGTCATAATATTTTGAGTAAACTGCCTCCAAAAAGGATGCAGAAGATGTTGATCCTATCCCTATGCAGCATCAATATCCCTCAGCCTACATTTAGGTTTGTAGATCTTGGTAATTTGATGCTTCATTTAGGTTTGGTCGATATATATTTGCATGAATTGTTTAATATGATAACATGTTTCGATATGATTTTATCTTTGAAATGGCTTGTTACTATGTTCCTGTTTGGCATGGTCGTAGTTTCTGGCTTTTATTTTTTTTGAAAAAAACACAGATCTGTGGTAGAAATAGTGTTTGGTAATCTATTCTGCATTTTTGGTTTTCGGGGAACCTTTTTAAAATTTATATGGAAGCTGAAAAATCTGGTTTCAATGTTTTTGAGAATCAAAAACTATCGTGGTTTCTCGCCGCTGCCGTTGCCCGCTTGCTGGCCAATTGCTAGCCATCGGCTACCATTTGTCACACAGGGTCACCATCATCTTTATCACCACCACCACCCCCGCGGTTAACACCAAATATAACCAAACTAGTAAACAGCTTTCGGATATTTAATTTCAAAAGAACTAAAAAATGATTTTAGTTTTCAAAAATTGAACATTTAAAACAAGATACTTTACCAACTGCTACACTCAGATGTTAATCATTTGTTTGATCTATAATCATGTGAGAAGGGAACTTGGGTGGGAAAGCGATGGAAGACCTAGCTCCATCGATTCCATGCCTGCGCGCATGTCTGTTTATGACTTAAATAACCAATGCCAAGATCTAGGCAGGTAGAACGAACCTAAACAAAGCTGGGTACACATGATCTTCAAACAAATCCAAGCTAAAAAGTTTGAACCCATAATCACATAATTGGGTTCTAATTCCACGAGCAAGGGTTTAAGCCCAGGTCCATATCAATGCCAAACCTAACAAAGAGATTCAACCGAGGAGCCTGTCAAGGGTTTCTAACCTGATCCAAGTGGTTTAACCTAACTAAGCGTGAATGTATGTAGACAATAGACATACTAATCAGGGTCAAACCTTAAGCTTATTAAGTTAAACTTGGGGCCAAAAAACAACTCAAATTCTTTATTAAATTAAATCAAATGAAGTGGCTCCAATGGTCTACAATAAATTTGGACATTTGAAGTGGACAAGTGTGTTCCATACCAAATTCCGATTTTGCTGGCTCAACCCCTTAATCCCTAGATAGTGACACTCTTCTAGTTATGGCTTTAGATAGTCCTCTAACTCTAGCCAAACCCAAGCTAAAGTCTCACAAGAGTTAGTCCTCTAGATCTGGTCAAATCGAATTAGGGGTTAGTCCTCTAGCCATTTTCAAATCTAAGCTAGGATTACTCCCTTAACCTCGATTAAGTCTAAACTAGCATCATACGTCCTGGTCAAAACAAATTAGAATAGGTTATTTGAGCCTTTCCTGTATCCAACTAGGGTTAGTCATCCAACACAAGTCAATTTCCAAATATAGTCCTTTGAATTTGATCAAATCCAAATTAGGGTTATCCATGGAAGTTTCGAAATAAATATTATTGTTGGGGGTAAACCCTTTTACTGCCGAAGTTCAACAAGATCTCGTGGTGCGGACACCAGAACCATCAAAAGTCGGCAACATAATTTAGATTCAATTTGTATTGAAGAAGCCATATCAGAATAACTCTACTTCAGTTATTTTGTTCCAGTCCTTTTAATTTAATCAATTAGTTCTTTTGATGCATTTAGTTTTTGGTTCATAGGACCATACTTGGGTTTATTTTGGATTGAATCTTATTTGTAAAGAGACCATCATAAAGAAGCAAGCCTGATCTACGTCATCTTTGGAGCCACCATCCTCCACATGTCCAGGGAGAAAATACACACGCCAGCATATGCCATGCCCAAGGATCTTCATGCCAAGTTGTGCCAGGCATCAAGCATCCACATAGAGTTTCTTTTCTTTCCTAGGATTTTTTAAGAGTTCTTGATTTCTTACTTATTTTGTTAAAAGATTGATTTCTTTCCTATGGTTTCATAAAAGATAGATATGATATATTATTGTATTTGGAAACCATACATAATGTTTTACTTTTTTGTTGGGAGGGTTGATTTTTTTCTTGTAAAAGAAATAGGATTCCTAAAGAAATAGGATCCCTAGGATCCTATATAAACCCATGTATCTTTCATGAATGAGATAATAAATGAATGAATCACTTTATAATTTTTATAAATACTTGTATTGGTCGCTCCGAGAGGGTGAGGGTGTGAGACCCAAAATCGCTCCACAAGCGGAGGGTGTGAGGCTCACATTTTTCTATCTCTTTAACCTTCATTTTCTTAAAATTCAATGTTCCTACGATCCCGATTCGTCTTCACCATCTACCTACACAAGCCTATTCCACCAAAAGAAGATCTGTCTCCTCCAAGATTTTCATCTATCATGTAGAGAGAGAAAGAATGATTCATTATTCTACGGATCAAACGTTGATAAGGATCTTCATTCCTTCTCAACTGATCTTTGATTTTTACTTATTTTTTCAGATCCGATGTTGGTAAAGATCTAATTCTTTATCGATAGATCTGCTTGGTTAAAAGATTAAGAGCCCTAATCATGGTAGCTTCTTAACTACCACGATCCGGATTCTTCTTATCTTTTTTTGGATTTTCTTGCAGACTTAATTTCTTGCTATTCTTCATTTTATTTATATATTTTTTTATAATTATTCATGAACATGTTTAATTTCTGCTATCTATATATTTACTTTATTATTGCTAGTTGTTTACTGATCTCTAAAATGGCATTCATCAGCATTATTTAGATTGATCATGCTTTGGTTCCGTGTCAATCAGTCACACCTCCTGAGCATAGTATAAGCAATTATATTGTCTATCCTGAGAATAATATGCCACGATCGGACGTGATTTATTATTGACGAATGGAAGGAAGCTTGATCTTTTCTTTTTTTCAAGCTATCCTGCATCAATTTGGTATCAGAGCCGGATTGATTAGGGCTTTAGTTTAAATTTTGTAATTTAAAATTCCTGCAAGTTAAATTTTCATATTTTAAATTTTATAATTTACTTTTTAGTATTTTTTTCTTTCTTACTGCATCTTATTCCTATATTCTGGACTTACATGACCACTAGATCAAGTACCCAGTACCAGCATCCTACTTTTACACCCAGTACCAACATGGATCCCAATATAGCAGCCATCATTAATGCCCTAACTGAGAAGTTTGATGACATGAAAGATTTTATGAAAATCATGAGTGAAAAAATAATAGTACTAGAAGAAACTAAGCGAAGACAACCTGAACCTGAATCTCTCTAACTACCTATAGGATAGAGAAGAAGAAATCTCAACCTAAATTAACCTATAGCAGCACGCCTCCACCATAACTAGTTCGATCAGGATGAGCATGTTCTTAGGAATGTGAAGATCGAAGCTCCAAGTTTTGATGGTTGTCTAGATCCGAGAGAGTACCTAGATTGAAAATCGGATATGGACCACTATTTTGAATGGTACGAAATGTCTGAAGCAAGAAGAGTTAGGTTTGCTAGGATGAAGTTGGTTAGGCAAGTCCGACTTTATTAGAAAAGTGTTGAACGTCTTCTCAACTAGAGAAGATAAGATCTGATAGAAACCTAAGATGAAATGAAGGAGAAACTCAGAGAAAAATACCTCCCCATCTCCTTCCAATAAAGACTTTTAGATCAGTGGTAGAGACTTATTCAAGAAAATAGATCAGTCATAGAGTACATCATGAGATTTATTGAGTACCTCATGAGATGTGGAGTAATCGAAGATAGGATTATTATCTTGTCTAGATTTAGAGCTGGATTATGAGAGAATATCCAGCGTGAGCTCTTTTTACGAGATGTAACCACGTTAGAACAATCTTATCAACTTATCCTAGACTTTGAGAGATTTTTTAGGTATTCGACGATCCGTCGTCTTGAACCTAGTTGAGTAACCCCTTTTGGATCAAGATCCAATACTACCCAAGCTCCTAGTAATGGACCTCCACCTACAAATCCTATTGTGAGCAAAGAAGATAAAGAAAAAGAAGTTGCAGGAGAGTTATCTAAGGAAAGTAGTTCTCGATCCCACTGCTTCAAGTGCCATGGTTACGATCATTTTGCTGCACAATGCCCCAATCAATCTTTATTTATGGAAGAATTAGAAGAGAAAACTCTAGAAAATATTGAGAAGAAAGTTTATGAAGTTGATCCAGACTTAACCGAGTAGTTTGAGAGTACTGAGGACATCCTAAGTTTTGTTACACTGGAGTCAAACCTTAGGCTTAGAGTCGTTAGGTATGTTCTAGCACAAACTAAGGAGAGTGAAGACTGGCATAAGACCTCTAATTTTCATACCTTCATAAAATTTAGTGATAAAATTTATAAGATGATCATTAATAGCGGTAGCTATATCAACGCCATCTCCATCAATATGGTTAAGCAATTAGGATTAGCTTCTATAGATCATCCCAGCCCATACCGTGTGTCTTGGATAGATTTTTTCTCTATTTTCATCAAACTTAGATACCATGTTCCCATCCAACTTCATTCTTATTAGGATCATGTTTGGTGCGATGTCTTACCCATGGAAGTCGGAAGTATCATATTAGGTCGATCTTGACTGTTTGATAATGATGCTACAATTTATGGCCGAACCAACTCCTGTAATTTCACTCATAAGGGTAAGAAGATCACGATCAATCCTTCTCCACCTAAGGCTACCAATAGAAAGATAGACGATGGATCAAAAGAAAACATAAAAAGGAAAAGCCTCCATCTGATAGGTGCTAAGAAATTAGAGATGACCATGAGTAAAGGATCACCAGTTTGGATGATTGCTGCGAAAGAAGTTGGTGAGGACCCTAAGATAGATCATCCCAAGGAAGTAGTCAGCATTCTTAATGAATTTCATGATATTTTTTTTGAGGATCTCTCAGATCACTTACCACCAATGAGAAACATTCAGCATGCCATTGATTTGGTACCTGAATCTATCCTATCCAATTTATCCCATTATAGGTTGAACCCCACTAAGCATGCTGAGCTACAAAGGCAAGTTGGAGAGCTGATGAAAAAAAAATTTATGAGAGAGAGTTTAAGTCCTTGTGTAGTTTCTGCACTATTGATTTCAAAGAAGGATGGAACATGAAGGATGTGCATAGATAGTCATGCCATTAACAAGATCACCATTAAGTACCATTTTTTTCATTTCTAGGTTAGATGATATGCTAGATATGATAGCCGAAGTCACTATTTTTTTTAAGATTGATCTCAAGAGTGGTTACCATCAAATAAGGATTAGACCGGGAGATGAGTGGAAAACTGCTTTTAAGATGAAAGATGGTTTATATGAGTGGATGATGATGCCATTTGGTTTATCTAATGCCCCTAGTACTTTCATGAGATTGATGACCCAAGTACTATAATTATTTATAGGAGTATTTGTAGTCGTGTACTTTGATAACATTTTGATCTATAGTCGAACTAGGGAGGACCATCTAGATTATCTCTGAAAAGTCTGCCAAGTCCTTAGAATAGAAAGTCTGTATGCCAATTCTAAGAAATGTGCTTTCATGATGGATTGTGTCAACTTCTTAGATTTTATTGTTACCCCCGATGGTGTGTCTGCCGACTTTGAAAAGATCAAAGCAATAGTTGAGTGGCCGGTACCCAAGAGTATGCATGATGTACAAAGTTTTTATGGATTAGCAATCTTTTATCGTAGGTTTATAAAAGGATTTAGCACTATAGCCGCTCTCATCACTGACTGTATTAGAAAGAAAGATTTTGAATTGACTAAGGTAGCTAATAGAGCCTTCCTAAATATTAAGGACAAAATGACCCATGCCCCAGTCCTACATTTATCTAACTTTTCTAAGATTTTTGAAGTAGCATGCGATGCATCAGGAGTTGGAATTGGTGGTGTCCTTAGTCAAGGAGGTCATTCGGTAGCATATTTTAGTAAAAAACTTAACGATTCTAAATTAAAGTATTCTACCTACGATAAGAGGTTTTATGCGATAGTCCAAATCCTAAGATATTGGAGACATTACCTACTACCGTAAGAATTTATTTTATACTCAGATCATGAAGCCCTTCGATTTCTGAATTTTCAAAAGAAACTGAATCATAGACATGATAGATGGATCGAGTTTTTGCAAGCCTATACTTTTGTTTTGAAACACCGTGCGGGTGTAGAGAATCATGCTGCTGATGCCCTAAGTCGTCATCATATTTTGTTGTCCACCATTAGTGTAGAGATTGTTGGTTTTGATAAGATTAAAGAAGATTATGAGGACTATCCAGATTTTGGCAGCATACTTACCATTTTACGAAAAGGACCATCTAGAGAATACAATGAATATACCCTTCAAGATGATTACTTGTTTAGAGGAGCTAGGCTGTGTGTTCTTCGTACATCTTTAAGAGATTTTCTAGTTTGGGAACTACACACTAGAGGATTAGCTGGATACTTTGGTAGGAATAAAACTATAGAGTTGGTAGAAGTTTAGTTCTTTTGGCCAAGCCTGAAAAGAGATGTCGCTCGAATTGTTGCCCAGTGTAGAACATGTGCTGTGGCCAAGCAAAGAAAATAGAACACAGGCCTATACACACCCTTACCTATACCAGACTATCCTTGGCAAGATGTTAGCATGGATTTTGTTTAAGGCTTACCTAAGACAGTTAGGAAGCATGATTCAATTCTAGTGGTTGTAGATAGGTTTTCAAAAATTATCCATTTTTTTTCTGTTGCCAAATGTCAGACGCTTTGAAAGTTGCAAGAATATACTTTGATGAGATTGTTAAATTGCATGAATTACTCAAAATCATTATATCTGATAGGGATGTTAGATTCATAAGCTATTTTTGAAAAATCCTATAGTACTTTCTAGACACAAAATTAAAAATTTTTTCTGCCTTTCACCCATAAATAGATGGTCAGACTAAAGTGGTTAATAGGAGTCTTGAAAATTTATTACGTTGCTTGATTGGGGAACATATAGGTAGCTGGGATCATTTATTATCCCGAGCTGAATTTGCATATAATAGCTCTATTAATAAGTCAATTGGCATGAGTCCTTTTGAAGTAGTTCATGGATATCAACCTAGAAAATCAATAGATCTTATCCCACTGCCCATGCATGCTAGAATTTTCGAATCTGCAGAGTCATTTGCATAGCATGTCAAGAGTTTACATAAAGAGATTAGTAAAAAAATTAGTATTAGTAATAAAGTTTATAAATAGAATGCAGATTCTCATCGACGTGCCTAAGAGTTTAAGGAATGAGACTATGTGATGGTTCGAATGAGGCCTGAATAATTTCCACCAGAAATCATCAAGAAGTTACATGCTCGAGGAGTAGATCGATTTAAGATTTTAAAGAAGATCGGACCAAATGCATATGTTGTGGACTTACCTTCTGATTTGGGATTAGCTATACTTTTAACGTTGTAGATCTCATCGCCTATAAAGAGCCAACTTGGATACCTAGTAAGCCATTTGAATCTGAACCAACCTTTGAGAGAGAGCCTATTCCTGAGTGTCCACCAACCAAAATGTCAAAGCATGATCAGATTGAGAGAATTTTGGATGAGCAAATCATCTCCATCCAGAGTCGAGGCTATCAGCGATACTTAGTTGGATGGCGAGGTCGACCAAAGTTTGAGGATACCTAGATCACTAGAGAAGAGCTGTAGCATATTGATCCCAATTTGCTTGAGCGTCACCAGAGCAGAATCAACCCCCACTCGATAGGGTCGAGTTCTTCCCACCCCGAGAGAATTGGTGTGGACACCAAAGCCACCAAAAGTCGATAACATAATTTAGATTCAACTTAGATTGAAGAAGCCATATCAGAAAAACTCTACTTCAGTTATTTTATTTCAGTTCTTTTGATTTAATCAATTAGTTCTTTTGATATATTTAGTTTTAGGTCCATAGGACCATACTTGGATTTATTTTGGATTGAGTCTTATTTGAAAAGAGACCATCATAAAGAAGCAAGCCTGGTCCATGTCATCTTTGGAGCCACCACCCTCTACATGCCCAGGAAGAAAATACATACGCCAGCATGTGCCATGCCCAAGGATCCTAATGCCAAGTTGTGCCTGGCATCAAGCGCCCACATAGAGTTTTTTTTCTTTCCTAAGATTTCTTAAGAGTTCTTGATTTCTTACTTATTTTATTAAAAGATTGATTTCTTTTCTATGGTTCCATAAAAGATAGATATGATATATTATTATATTTGGAAACTATACATAATGTTTTACTTTTTTGTTGGGAGGGTTGATTTTTTTCTTGTAAGGAAATAGAATTTCTAAAGAAATAGGACCCCTAGGGTCCTATATAAACCCATATATCTTTCATGAATGAAATAATGAATGAATGAATCACTTTACAATTTTCACAAATACTTGTATTGGTCACTCTGAGAGAGAGAGGGTGTGAGATCCAAAATCACCCCACGAGAGGAGGATGTGAGGCCCACCTTTTTCTATCTCTTTAATCTTCATTTTCTTGAGATTCAGTATTCCTATGATCCTGATTCATTTTCATCATCTATCTACATAAGCCTATTCCACCAAAAGAAGATCTGTCTCTTCTAAGATTTTCATCTATCATGTAGAGAGAGAAAGAGTGATCTATTATTCTATAGATCAAACGTTGATAAGGACCTTCATTCCTTCTCAACTTATCTTTGATTTTTACTTATTTTTTTAGATCCGATGTTAGTAAAGACCCAGTTCTTTATCGATAGATCTGCTTGGTTAAAAGATTAAGAGTCCTAATCAGGGTAGTTTCTTAACTACCACGATCTGGATTCTTCTTATCTTTTTTTGGATTTTCTTGCGGGCTTAATTTCTTGCTATCCTTCATTCCATTTATATTTTTGTTTTTGCAATTATTCATGAGCATGTTTAATTTATGCTATCTGTCTATTTATTTTATTATTGCTAGTTATTTACTAATCTCTGAAATGGCATTCGTCAGCATCATTTACATTGATTGTGCTTTGGTCTCGTGTCAATCAGTCATGCCTCCTGAGCAGAGTATAGGCAACTATACTGTCTGTTCTGAGAATAATATGCCATGATCGGACATGATTTATTATTGATGAATGGAAGGAAGCTTGATCTTTTTTTTTTTAGGCTATCCTGCATCATCTCGGGTCTTGAAGCAACCTCGTTCGGCGACAATAGTCATGACAAATTTCGATCAGTGACTCCAGAACCTACAAGGCATTATGGATTTCATCCGGACGAGCTTTAATAGTGATGGCAACCCTCCAAGCAGTTGAGTATTCAGTTCCAATGTAGTCTGACCTGGCTGATCTACCATTTTCGTCAATAATGTTGGAGAATGCTGCCCTACTTAGAGTATTGAGACCTCCCAGTCATCCAAAGAACTTCTCGACTGGCCAGAGTTCCGCCGCTAGAAGGCACCCCGACGCTTCCTTTTAACCTTCTTAGTGATCTGGCATTTTTCTCCGCTTCTTCCTTTGTCGGCCAACTTTCCTCCATTTCAGGATGATTGTACACGGAGCAAGCTTCGTCAAGGCGGGTTGGAGACAGGCATACTGCCATGTTGGATTTGGGATGGCCGCTCGCTGATAGCAGATTGGGATCCACTCTTCGATGTGAGCCTTCTTCCGATGGCTCTCGATAACGCTGTCCTTTTTTAAGAATTTGATTCCCTTCGCCAAGCAATTCGCTCCCGAAGTCATTTCTATGAAAAAAGTTAAATCGGATGAAAGAACGTTACAAAGACTTCAGCTAAAGAGAACACCTATTGGATCAAGGATGAACTAAGATCGAGATAAAATAAGTTTTGATCATCCCAAGATTCCTAAGTGTTCAGAGGATTTGGTAGTTCCCAGTTTGTCGGTCGAGCCCACGACTTACTTCTCGAGCCTAGGAGCTCGGTAGATTCAAATTCCTTAATCTTCCCCTAAGAAAACATTCTAGCTAAAGAAAGGCAAACTGAAAAAAAAAAATTTCTCCTTTCAATGATGAATGGAAGAAGGAGCAACCCTTGACCAACCCTTCTTGTTCGAACTGAGGAGCAATATATCCACCAATCTTTGGATGATCAGGGTGGTATTTAAACGATAAAAAAATTATGGATAGAGAATGGTAGGTCGGATCTACGCCATAACACACAAACAAAGAAATCTATGATGAACCTAAATGAGTGTCTAATAGTGCATAAGAAAATATTTAAGCAACTAAAAAGTAGACTTCAAAAGCGATATCGACTAGCCAAAGTTCTGCATGAAGGAGTTTTCAACATAACAAACAAGTCTAGCCAGGAGGAGGGACAGCCGTCACTAAGTCTGGATTTGAGCTTGTACTCGAAAGAATCTCAAACTCGGATCCGATCATAAAAGATCTCGACCAAAGTTTACAAGGGAGTGTACAAGCAAATGAAGATGGTCGAGATATACTTCTACGATTTTTGGGTCCTTAGGAAGATCCATTCAGTCCAAATTAAGCCCAACTCTCCAGAACAATCGATAGGATCCTTCAGTGGATATGTAGATCAAGACTAAATGAAAAAATTTCCTTTCACAAAAAATCAAAAGAAAAAACTCAAGATTTTCAAAAAAATCAAATTGGGCAAAGATGACTAAATAGATAGGAATAAGCGAAGGAGTCAAGGACTGACTTAAACCATGAGAGAAGAGAGGAAATGTGAAGTCAATCAAAATCAAGAAGGAGAACACCCTAGAATCAAAAGAAATGGTCGGAAGATGCTGGCATCTTTCTGGCAGCGAAGGAGATGAAAGATCTCATAGAAGAGGAGGAAACACGAGTGAACTGAGTATGCTGAGGAGAAGATGACTTAAATACCTGCGAGAGTTCAAGGCAGTTATGATTATAGGTCCTCCTCAGGACTGATCCTGGTTGACACGTGTCTTCTGCCATCTGCAAAGAGGAACTGCAACTGGGTGGAACCTTATTTGCAGCCATACACTTAAGCAATGCTCGGCGGACAGTTTCAAAAATGTACTTTTTAAGTACAAGTCGTATAAAGAAGTAAAAAGAATGCCAACGCCATCCATCCTATTAACATGGAGGGCAAGACAAGACTTCAACATTACATTCCTTTACTTTCTTCCTCTAAATTTTGAATTGGAAGTAGAGGGCTTGTTTGCAGAGGTAAACCCATTCCTCGACTGAAATGTCCAACAACTACCTGGGCTCTTAAGGCGACGTCGCCACCTGTTAGGAATAGGAGGAGAACCTCATCCTAACATGAGCAAAATGAAGACCTTCGATTATGTAAGATAGGAGGAGGGGAGAGACCCTTTCAATGGTTATTTTATGCTCCTACTGCTTTGTTAGAAATAGAAGAAGAATCTTATCCTAACATGAGCAAAATGAAGACCTTCAATTATGTAAGATAGGAGGAGGAAAGAGACCCTTTCAATGGTCCTTTTATGCTCCTACTATCATATTAGAAATAGAAGAAGAACCTCATCCTAATATGAGCAAAGTGAAGACCTTCAGTTATGTAAGACAAGAGGAGGAGAGAGTCTCTTTCAGCGGTCCTTTTGTACTCCTACTATCCTACTAGAAATAGGAGGAGAACCTTGTCCTGACATGAATGAAGACCTTCGATTATCTAAGATAGGAGGAAGATCTCGATCTGATAGAAGTAAAAATCGATCTTGTCAGGAACATGAGGAAAACCTCATCTTGACGAGGAGAGAGGAACAAAGCCAACTATGTCAGGAATAGGAGGACTTTGTCTTGACCTCCGATAGGAGGAGAGCATCTATTAATGATTATTTCAATAAAAGATGAGGCGAGGAAAATGAAGGAATCAATAGACATCAAATCCAAACAAAGCAAAATGATGATTGAAGAAAATATTGCTTCATTGAAGTCAAGGTTCATTACAAAGCAGAGGTCCGCAAGACCATTTACAAAAAGAAAAGAAGAAGAGAGAGAGAAAAAATCAATGAAGTCTTAAGAGGGTCCAGAATCCTCAGACTTTGGACTACCGATTCCCGTCATCCCTAAAGATTGCTTCAAACTAGTGATCTCTTCTTCAAGTTCTTTCCTTGTCAGCAGACTCTCCATAAATAGTCTGTCAGAATGCTGAAAATGGTCTTTGGACTCCTGCAGCTATCTTCTTAGGACCTCCAACTTAGCCTCCACATCCTTAATAGCTTGATGCTCATATATCATTTGGACCTTCAGCTGTTGAAGTTCGGCCTTCTCCTTCTCATACGTCGTGGAAAGATCACCGAAGGAATTTCTTAAAAGAGCAAGTCGCTTGGACTCTTTATCAACACCGATTTGCTGACTATCGGCTAACTGCTTTCGAAGATGAGTCACTTCATCTCTAGCCGCCTTAAGCTCATGCTCAAGTTTGGACATTCTTTCTATTCGGCATACTCTATAACTATTATGCCAAGCTTTGGTATCTTGAAGTTATTTCTGGAGCCTCAAAAATTTTTTCGACCAATTTCAGTCATACCACACCTTTGTAGAAGACCATGGTGAGCTTACTTCCAATAGAAAAATCTTTTCCTTTTTTGTGTTGAGCTTAACTTCAAGGGAGCTGGCCTTGGACGTCAAGGCCCAAACTTTCTCACTACAGAGCTTTCACTCTCATTCAAGTTCTTCGATCAAGTGCCATTTTTTGTTGATGTAATCCATAGAATCCTTCCTATGCACTTGGTGTAAGCAAGTGACCTCGATCGTTAACTCCGAGCAGCTTTTTCTCGACTTTTGAAGTTCACCTTCAACCTTCTTCAATTTCTTTTTCAATTGATGAACCTTTTTTTCAAGTTTTTGGCGATGGATTTTAAAGGGATGCCCTCAGGTAGTGGTGTGGCATCGACGAAGAGGAAGGGGCAGGGCTTGGCTCGCTAGAGGAGTTCTGAATAACAAGCATCGCAATACAAGAATGAAGAAAGAAAGTTTACTTTCATTGTATTAACAAAATATTTGAGTACATCAAAAAGAGCAAAAAAAGGAGAAAAGTATTAGTGGTCAAAAGTTTTAGACCTCGGTCGATACAGAAGCAGGTGAGATCGGTGCATTCTTTGCATCTTCGAGCTCAGGAATAGACTCAGAAGCTTCAAAGCTTCGGGAGCATCCGAGGTAGGTTCGGCAGTAGTAGAGGCAGCACTAGCATTGGAGGGACCAGCTTCTTTACTGGGTTCATCCGTTAGAAGGTCGAGATCCACCTCAGAAAAGTTTCTTGCGACCCTCCTCATGTAGATCTCGAACCCCTCCAAGAAAGCTTCCTAGGTGAAAGCGATCTTGATATCCTTCATAGCTTTGGAAGACTTAAAGGCTTCGACAGCTCGCTCCCATTCAACACCGACCTCCTCTTCTAGCTTCTTCTTCTCTTTTATAAGAGTCAAAGCTGCCTTTAGTCTTGCCGTTGCTTCTTCTTCCTTCTGTAGCACTTTTCGAAGATGCTCAACTTTTGGAGATTGGATCTCCGAGGCCACCTTCAAACAATTGATCTCGATCTGAACCTTCTCGATCTCCGCCTGAGCCTTTTGGAGGGCTTTGGAAGTCTCAGCTTAGCGAAGATCCACCACCTTCGAATGGGCAAACTAGTGATGCCCTAGCTGCGGAATGAAAAAAATTAAGTCAGAACTTTGAAAGTACATCCTTCATTCAAACAAGTTCGAAAAAGTTGGTTACCTCAAGGTAGGTAGCAAAGGATTCATCAAACCTCTCCACATCCTCTTTTTGGACCATTCTGTCAATAATGTGTGGGAGAATGCTGCCCTGTATTAGAGATTGGATGACCTCCCAGTCATCCAAAGAATCCTTCTCCTGGCCAGAGTTCTCGCCGCTAGAGCACCCGACCTTCCTTTTAACCTTCTTAGTGATGGCATTTTTCTCCTGCTTCTTCCTTTTGTCGGCAACTTCCTCCCATTTCAGGAGATGTAGAGGGAGCAGCTTCGTCAGGCAGGGTTGGACTAGGCACTGCCATGTTGGATTTTGGGATGGGCGCTGCCTGGATTAGCACGATCGGGATCCACTCTTCGATGTGAGCCTTCTTCGATGGCTCTCCGATAAAGCTGTCCTTTCTTTTAAGAGATTTGATTCCCTTCGCCAAGCAATTTCGCTCCTCGAGAGTCATTTCTATGAAAGAAAAAGTTAAAGTCGGATGAAAGAACGTTACATGATTGACTAGCTAAAGGAAACTACCTATTGGATCAAGGAGACTAAGATCGAGATTAAATAAGGTTTGATCATCCAAGAGTTCAAGGTTCAGAGGAGTTTGGTAGTTCCTCAGTTTGTCGGTCGAGCCCCGATCTTCTTTCTCGAGCCTAGGAGCTCGGTAGATCAAATTCCTTATGTCTCCCTAAGAAGAAAGTTCTAGGCCTAAGAAAGGGCATGAAATGAAAAAAAATTTCTCCTTTCAATTATGAATGGAAGAAGGAGCACCCTTGAGCAACCCCTTCTTGTCGAACTGAGGAGCAATATACCACCAATCTTTGATGATCAGGTGGTATTTAAAGATAAAAAAATTATGGAATAGAGAGATGGTAGGTCGGACGTCAGCCATAACACACAAACAAAGAAATCCTATGATGAACCTAAATGAGTTGGGTGCTATAGTGGCAAAGAAAATATTTAAGAACTTAAATAAGTAGACTACAAAAGCGGATATCGATAGCCAAAGTTCTGCATGAAGGATTTCAACATACAAACAAGTCTAGCCAGGAGGAGGGGAGCAGGCTCGGTCACTAGGTCTGGGGAGTTTGAGCTTGTACTCGAAAGAAATCTCAAACTGGATCCTGATCAATAAAAGATCTTCGGACCAAAGTTTACAAGGGATGGTATCAGGAATGAAGGATGGTCGAGATACTTCTACGATTTTGGGTCCTTATGGAGAGGATCCATCAGTGCCAAATTAGCCAAACTTCCAGAACAAGTCGATTAGGATCCTTCAGTGGATATGTAGATCAAACTAAATTAGAAAAATTTCCTCAAAAAATCAAAAGAAAAAACTCAAGATTTTTTCAAAAAAATCAAATGGACAAAGATGCTAAAAGATAGGAATAATCGAAAGGAGGGTTCAAGGACTGACTTAAACCAATGGAGAAGAGCAGGAAGATGGTGAGCTCAATCAAAATCAAGAAGGAGAACCCCTAGGAATCAAAAGAAATGGCGGAAGATGCTGGCACTTTTAGGCAGGAAGGAGATGAAGATCAGGAGGAAGAGAGAGGAAACCCGAGTGAACTGAGATGCTGAAGGGAGAAGATGAGCTTAAATACCTGCGAGAGTTCAAGGCAGTTATGATTATAGGTCTCCTCTGACTGATCCTGGTTTGACACGTGTCTTGCTCATCATGGCAGAGGAATGGCAACGGGTGGAACCTTTATTGCACCATACCTTAGGCAATGCTTCGGCGGAAGTTTCAAAAATTTATCTTTTTAAGTCAAGTCGTATTAAAGAAGTCAAAAAATGCCAAGACCATCCATCCTATTAACATGGAGGGCAGAAAAGGACTTCAACACTTACATTCCTTTACTTTCTTCCTCTAAATTTTGAACTTGGGAGTAGGAGGGCTTGTGTTGGAGGTAAACCCATTCCTGCTGAAGTCCAACAAGACCTTGGGTCTTAAGGCGACCTCGTCCGACGACAACAGCCATGACAAACTTCGATCAGTGACTCCAGAACCTACAAGGCATTACGGGTTTCACCCAAACGAGCTTGAACAATGATAGCAACCCTCTAAGTAGTCAAGTATTCGATTCCAATGCAGTTTGGCTTGGCTGATCTTGAAACTACTTGAACTTCTTCCTAATTGGAACTCATCCGGGCTGCTCAATATTGGATTGACACTGAATCAATAGAGCTTCTCCCTGGATGAACTTCTGCAACCTACGAAGTATGGCAGACCTTCAAATTCTCACACTAAGAACTTTGAATACACAAGCAAAAGGGCCTTATCTCTCTTTTATCAGCCTTTGGATGGTCCGAGAATGACAAGTTTCAAAGGAGCGGATTGAAGGGAAATCCTGATTTCCCGATCCAGGTTCGTCCAGATCTGATTAGATCAAGAGATATATTTCAAAAATTTTCTCTTGATCTCAATCAGATCTTGATATATTTCAGATCTGATTATTATTATTTTAATAAATAAAATAAAATAAGATAAATTAAATCAAATTTAATTTACCTGATTTGGGTAATCCTATTACCCTGTAGATGATCCTGATTGCAGCGGAAGGTTCTGGATCTTAGCCACGCAAGCACCTGGCCTCTACCGGTATCCACTCGGGTTGGATCTGGAGAACCTCTTCTTCTCTATCACACCTCCAAAAATCAGATCTGAATCTGATCTGAAGGATCTTCAAAACTCTTTTGAAGATCTGCAGTCATCCTTTTGCAGCAGCGCAGCCTTCTTGCTTTTGATCGCCTTTCCTTGATCTGAATCGCACCAATCTAAATCCAAAACACTTTTGGACGTGGAGAGCAAGGGGAGAAGAGACTATGGCATGGAGAAGGAGGGGAGAGGCAGCCTTGGGGCATGGGAAATCTCTCTTTCACTTTTAAATTAGGGTTGGGCGTAGGGTCTTATTTATAGACCTCTTGTGATCCAACTCCTCTTCCTCTCAACCAATCACAACCCTTTGTGAAATCAGATCTAAATCTGATTGGTTGGAATAGAGACCCCTGGATTCCTCCTTAGAGGGTGCCTAAGACCAGTCAAACTGGATTCTTAGTAGAACTCTGATTGGAATCCAAAAGGGAGGTGGAGTCCTTGTCCAACAAGGACTCCTAGGCTCCTCCTACTTGGGCTCACGCCACCCTTGGCGTGCGCCCTTCTCCTTGCCAGGTTCTGGCAGGGGGACAAGCCTCCCACCAGCTCTCCAATAGGTGCATGACATGTGGTCAAAAGTCAAAGGGTCAATGGTCAACGTTTGACCAGTCAAAGGTAGACTTTTGACCAAAGTCAAAGAACAAGAAATGGCAGGTGACCAAAAATGGCAGGTAATGTCTTACAAATAAGACAACCTATTCTGACTTGGACAACCTCCAGTCAGACCATATGAAGGCCTCTGATTGAGCACAAACTCCTTTGGCTCAGTCAGGACAACTTATTTGTGATAGTAAAAGAAGAACGTTAGGTTCAATCGAGTGCTAGCACGATTTCCTTGAACCTAATTGAATCTCATTCAGATCAATTGAACTAGATCAGTTCAATTGATGATCACCAGATTCAAACCCTTATTTGTGTGACCCAGTTAGGTTCAGTTCTGTATGGTAATGGGATATGTCATGATCTCTATCATAGACATCATCGAAACTCCTTTCGATGGATCAGAACTCTTCTGATTCGAACAGCTAGAATGATCGATCATCTAAATCATTCTAATTGCTCCCAAAATCCACCAGTGACACCTAGCAGTATATGGTGGCAACCCATCAGAGCTGAATGCGAACCTCTTGGTGCAGCTACCTGTATGATTAAGTTCTTCTATCTTGAGCCCCGATCAGATTAGGGTTAAGGTGAACTCGTCAAACCCTAGTCTCTGTCATATGATGTAATCATTCGATTCGAGTCCAATGTGAAAATCTAAATAGAAACTCTTTCTATTATTTCACTCTACCATGGCCATGGATTTCTGGACTTGATTCTCATGATCATCATAGGGCTACTCCTCTACCACCGAGGTAGATAGATCCCATCTTGATGCAATCCAGTTCCTACAATGAACATGCTATAGCCAACATACACCTCAGGGTTCCATATGGCTAGGAGACCGAGTAATGGTGTAGTCAAACTATAACACCCTCAAGGTGAACTGTCGATGCATCTCAGGTCAAAGAACCAGACACACTACTGCAGCATCGAGTCAGTCATTGACGAGAAGGTAGACTCCCTAATGACTACTCGAGGTGGTCACGCTCAGTGCCCTCGTTCTCTAACGAGTACCTGTACTCTCGCTCTGGTGTCTCCACACCGTAGACTCAAGACTCATCTACTAAAGAGAAGCGATCATACACCAACCTTCCGGATCAATCACCATCCTCGTGATGATCCTATGGTCGGGAGCTGTTTATGAGTTAATAATGATTATTCATGTCTTAAATTTTCAACTCTTGAAAATATGAATTATCATTACCATTAACTCAAAGGATGTATCACAGACACTAAATACACATATGTGATAGAAAATAACCCATTTTATTAATTATAGTCAAAATTATAATTTTGCCCCTAGAAGTGTATTACAAGTGTCAGCCAATTCTGGCTTCTAGGGCACATATATCTAACAATCTCCCACTTGTCCTAAAGCCAATTGGCTACAAGTCTAAGTCCCATCTTCTCAAGGTGGGCTTCGATCTTCTGCTGGCCCAATGGCTTTGTAAGTGGGTCTGCCACATTATCTGTGGAGTTGACTCTCTTGACCTCAACGTAACCTTTCTCAAGGTAATCGCGGATGAGATGGTATCACCATTTGCTTGGAACTCTTCCAGCACAAACAGTCTGCCAGATGTCGACTTTCGATCATCTATATCGGACATGAAGTCCGAGTCTGTGTATCCCTGGACCAGGAGTTCTCCATTACCAAAGACCAACATAATATCCTTAGTTCTTCTCAAGTACTTAAGGATACATTTCACAGAAGTCCAGTGTTCTTCACCTGGATTTGACTGATATCTGCTTGTGACACTCACAGCATGGGCTATATCAGGTCGTGTACATAGCATGGCATACATGAGGCTCCCTATTGCAGAAGCATAAGGGATCTTGCTCATGCGTTCTATTTCCTCAGGTGTGCTGGGGCACATCTTCTTGGAAAGATGAATACCATGTCTGAAGGGTATTAATCCCCTCTTAGAGTTTTCCATACTAAACCTCTTTAGTACTTCCTCTATGTACATCTTCTGTGAAAGTCCTAGCATCCTATTCGGTCTATCCCTATAGACCTTAATTCCTAGAATAAAGGATGCTTCACCTAGGTCTTTCATGGAGAATTCCTTGGACAACCACATCTTGACTGATGTCAACATGGAAATATCATTCCCAATAAGGAGGATGTCATCCACGTACAATACGAGGAAGACAACAGCGCTCCCACTGACCCTTTTGAAAACACATGGTTCCTCTTCGTTTTTGATGAAACCAAACTTTTTGATCACATCATTGAAATGAGTGTTCCAGCTCCGAGATGCTTGCTTAAGTCCATATATGGACCTTTGCAGCTTGCAAACCTTGTGATCAGTATCACTGGATGTGAAACCTAGCGGCTGTTCCATATAGATATCTTCCTCAAGATATCCATTTAGGAATGCCGTTTTCACGTCCATTTGCCATATTTCATAATTGAAATAGGCTGCAACAGCAAGCAATGTGCGGATGGATTTTAGCATAGCTACTGGGGAAAAGGTATCCTGATAGTCAATGCCTTCACGTTGACTATAACCTTTTGCCACCAGTCTAGCCTTGAATGTCTCCACATTCCCATCTGCACCAATCTTTCTCTTGAAGATCCATTTACACCCAATAGGTACTATACCTTCTGGTGGATCTACCAAGGTCCAGACTTGGTTTGAGTGCATCGAGTCGATCTCTGACTTCATTGCCTCAAGCCATTTCTCGGAGTCGATATCTGATATCGCCTCGTTGTAGGTTTTGGGATCATCTCCATGAGCACCATTACCTATGAGGAACATTTCCTCTACGTCCTCTGAAATAATACCTAAGTATCTTTCAGGGGGACGGAAAACTCTTTCCGATCTACGAGGTGGAGGAGGTAGTGTTCTTATTGGCTCAACCTGATTTGGTTCCACTTGGTCCTTAGCTCTTTCCACTTGTGAGACTTTCTCATCAAGCTTAATCTGCTTTCCAATGCCGCTATCTTGAATAAACTATTTTTCAAGAAATATGGCATGTCGACTCACAATCACATTGTGGTCTTCTGGAATGTAGAAATAGTATCCTAATGACTCTTTAGGATATCCTATGAATCGAGCTCTAAAGGACCTAAACTCTAACTTGTCCGCTTGTTGTCTTTTGACATGAGCCGGACAACCCCAAATTCTGAGATGACTCAGACTTGGTTTCTTACCGTGCCATATCTCATACGGTGTGGTAGGAACGGTTTTAGAGGGAACCCTATTCAGTAAATAGATTGAAGTTAATAATGAATGTCCCCAAAGAAAATCTGGGAGGTCTGTGAAGCTCATCATGGATCGAACCATATCCAATAGAGTCCGATTTCTCCGTTCTGAAACCCCATTGAGTTGAGGTGTTCCTGGTGGAGTCCATTGAGAGACTATGCCATTTTCCTTAAGATAGTCTAGGAATTCCCGGCTAAGGTATTCACCTCCTCGATCTGATCGAAGAACCTTAATGGGTTTTCCAGTTTGTTTTTCTACTTCATGTCTGAATTCTTTGAACTTTTCAAAGGCTTCAGACTTGTGTCTCATAAGATACACATACCCATACCTAGACAGATCATCGGTAAAGGTAATGAAGTAGACAAAATTGCCTCTAGCCGGCACATCGAAATGGGCCGCACACATCAGTATGTACTAGGGCAAGGAGATCTGTGGCCCTCTCCCCATGTCCAACAAAAGGGAGTTTAGTCATTTTGCCTTGAAGACAAGATTCACAAGTTGGATATGACTCAAAAGTCAATGGACTCAATAGCCCATTTTTCTCCAATTTGTTAATCCTATCTTCTGCTATATGACCTAATCTCAGGTGCCATAGATATCTGTCATTTGGACTATCCCTAGGTCGTTTGGCATTCACGTTTTGCTCGAATAATGAGCATACCTCCAGAAGGACCTTCCTTCTTGTTCTTCAGGGTGGCCAGGTAAGTAGGGCAGTTCCGCTTCCAATGGCCGTCGCTGTTGCAATGGAAACACTTTCCTTTGCCATCGACCTTCTTCTTCGGTTCTGCCTTCTTCTTCTTTGATCCTTCTACCTTTTGCTTTTTCACAGACTTCTTTTTCTTTCCATAAGACTTTCTTTTGGAAGAAGTCCGTCCATAGCAAGAACTGAGCCTTTAGAACCTTTCATAGAAAGCTCAGCGGTAACCAGCATATTCATCAACTCGGCCAAGGAATTTTGAAGTTTATGCATGTGGTAATTCATGATGAATTGCCCATATGCATCAGTCAAGGATTGCAGAATAATATCGTTCTGCAGATCCAAGTCCAACTTCACACCGAGCTTCTCAAGCTCTTCCATGTCCTTGATCATTGTCAGACAGTGATCTTGGACTGACTGCCCATCACGCATCTTAGCCTTAAAAAGTCATTTTCGTGACTTGATATTTGGCTGCGCGACTCTGTTCACCAAACATCTCCTGCAGGTGAGCCAACATTTGGCGAGCAGTCCCGATATCTTCATGTTGGCGCTGGAGCTCATCAGACATCGAGCCCAACATGTAGTATCTGGCCTTATTGTCTTCGTCAATCCATTTTTCCAGAGACGCTCTCTGTTCAGTGGATGGACGAGCTGGTAAGGTGGGAGGGTCCTGGTCCAAAACATGTGTTAACTTCTCTGAACCCAAAACAATTTTGTAGTTCCTGAGCCAATCTTTATAATTGGGTCCAGTCAGTCTATGTGTGTCTAGGATACGTGCCAGTGGGTTGGACGCAGACATATTTCCTGTAGAGAGTCAAAGATTCTAGTTAGATACTGTAATTTTGACTTGACCAATTTGTTTAGGGATTTTATTTTTAAACAAATTAGCTCCCACTATTTTCTCGGATCCCTACACTCCCTCTGTAGAGATGCGAAAATCTCCACGATTGATGATTTCTAGTGGGTGGTGCGGTCTCACCAACTGACTCATCACCTCACCTAACAGTTATTGGTGATGGGTTAGCCAATGAGTGAACAACTCTTGTTCAATGATTCTCTAATCATGGTGCACCCAAACTTGGTCTCTAATTCATGAATCTCACCGTATCCGGAATATTGATCCACTCCTTAGTTAAGTCAGACCCACCATTTGCATAGACTGGATTCCTAATTGGGTCTCTCACCGTATCCGGAATATTGAGCCCAACTCATCCTCCAGCCCATAGCATCCAATGCCTAATAGACATGGTTGCATCTTCCCGGTGCAACTGAGCCACTGTATCCAGCCGAGAACAATCAACCCCGGGAAGGGCCCGCACGTCTACAATGGTGGAAGACCTCGGACTTAATCTTTTCTTAGGGAGAATTGATTCAGGTCTCATTAAACTAGACTTGGCTTAGTCATAACAATTATGACTAACCTAGTGGCATGGGTCAGCTCGGATTATTGACCACCTCAGATCAGAACTGTGTCAACAGATATGGCCAGGTAAGTGAGACCGGTGGAAGGAATATGCCGTTAACTCGCACAAGAACGCATTCAGGTCGAGTAGCTTCCAATTAAAAACCAGTCGGTCGTCTGTGCCAAACTTACCTTAGACACCAAATTGTTGAGTCAGAACCAATTGGGTTAGCCTACAATCCAGACTCTAACCTCTGAGCCTAATTAGGTCTTGCTTGATCGTGACTCGATCTTGACCCAGACTTTAATCCTATTAGGCTGGTCAATTTAAGCATTGTTGATCCCATCTAACCAACTCTTGATTCGGTTTGATCAACCGCTTAGACCTAATTGAGCTACCCAAGCCCGAACCCAGTATTATGAATATGTCTTAGATCTGAAATTCTCAATTTTAGACCTAATTGATATTCCATAAACTTAATTCTTAATTAAGTTGGGTTCATAAACAAAATATGCACAATAAATCCTAGGGTTTCAGGATCTAGGGTTTTGCAGAAAGTAAGTTTTGGGTTTCTGATTAAGGACGAACACGCAGCACCCCTACACGTCATAAGAACACCCCATCGAATGGAAAGAGAGGGCCTTTAAACCCTTCTTCGTTCTTATGACCGGACGGCCAAGAGGAACGCCTTAATCAGGAACATGTAAATCTACAAAACAGTTATAGATCTATATCATATATCTCATATACAAATTTAGATCTAATCAAGGCATATTTTGCATACATCTCATGTATCATAATCATGCATGTTTTCAGATCTAAATTATCTCATAATAATCTAAAAAATTAGATTTAAATTGATCTAATCAAAATAAATTCTAATCTAGACAATTATGTAGAACTATTCTACAACTAGTCTAGACATGCATCAATCATATCTCATATGATATTTAAAATTAAATAATTTTTATTTACTGTTTATCAGATGTTATTATAACACTTATAATATCAAAAAACAGTAAATAAGAAGATCTAAAATATGATTTAATCAGATTAAATCAAAGACATGCAAAACTATTCTATAGAACTATTCTATTCTAGAACTAGTCATGCATATCTTCATGTTCTTAGATCCAAATCATTTAATTTTAATTTTTCTGATTTTAGATCTGATCACATCTCATGTGACATCTGAAATCACTTTATTTTTTAATTAAAATAAAATTAAAATCAGATCTAAATAATTTAGAACCATGGCTCTGATACCAGTTGAAGGGAAATCCTGATTTCCCGATCCAGGTTCGTCCAGATCTGATTAGATCAAGAGATATATTTCAAAAATTTTTCTCTTGATCTCAATCAGATCTTGATATATTTCAGATCTAATTATTATTATTTTAATAAATAAAATAAAATAAGATAAATTAAATCAAATTTAATTTACCTGATTTGGGTAATCCTATTACCCTGTAGATGATCCTGATTGCAGCGGAAGGTTCTGGATCTTAGCCACGCAAGCGCCTGGCCTCTACCGGTATCCACTCGGGTTGGATCTGGAGATCCTCTTCTTCTCTATCACACCTCCAAAAATCAGATCTGAATCTGATCTGGAGGATCTTCAAAACTCTTTTGAAGATCTGCAGTCATCCTTTTGCAGCAGCGCAGCCTTCTTGCTTTTGATCGCCTTTCCTTGATCTGAATCGCACCAATCTAAATCCAAAACACTTTTGGACGTGGAGAGCAAGGGGAGAAGAGACTATGGCATGGAGAAGAAGGGAGAGGCAGCCTTGGGGTGTGGGAAATCTCTCTTTCACTTTTAAATTAGGGTTGGGCGCAGGGTCTTATTTATAGACCTCTTGTGATCCAACTCCTCTTCCTGTCAACCAATCACAACCCTTTGTGAAATCAAATCTAAATCTGATTGGTTGGAATAGAGACCCCTGGATTCCTCCTTAGAGGGCGCCTAAGACCAGTCAAACTAGATTCTTAGTAGAACTCTGATTGGAATCCAAAAGGGAGGTGGAGTCCTTGTCCAACAAGGACTCCTAGGCGCCTCCTACTTGGGCTCACGCCACCCTTGGCGTGCGCCCTTCTCCTTTGCAGGTTCTGGCAGGGGGACAAGCCCCCACCAGCTCTCCAATAGGTGCATGACATGTGGTCAAAAGTCAAAGGGTCAATGGTCAATGTTTGACCAGTCAAAGGTAGACTTTTGATCCAAAGTCAAAGAACAAGAAATGGCAGGTGACCAAAAATGGCAGGTAATGTCTTACAAATAAGACAACCTATTCTGACTTGGACAACCTCCAGTCAGACCATATGAAGGCCTCTGATTGAGCACAAACTCCTTTGGCTCAGTCAGGACAACTTATTTGTGATAGTAAAAGAAGAACGTTAGGTTCAATCGAGTGCTAGCACGATTTCCTTGAACCTAATTGAATCTCATTCAGATCAATTGAACTAGATCAGTTCAATTGATGATCACCAGATTCAAACCCTTGTTTGTGTGACCCAGTTAGGTTCAGTTCTGTATGGTAATGGGATATGTCATGATCTCTATCATAGACATCATCGAAACTCCTTTCGATGGATCAGAACTCTTCTGATTCGAACAGCTAGAATGATCGATCATCTAAATCATTCTAATTGCTCCCAAAATCCACCAGTGACACCTAGCAGTATATGGTGGCAACCCATCAGAGCTGAATGCGAACCTCTTGGTGCAGCTACCTGTATGATTAAGTTCTTCTATCTTGAGCCCCGATCAGATTAGGGTTAAGGTGAACTCGTCAAACCCTAGTCTCTATCATATGATGTAATCATTCGATTTGAGTCCAATGTGAAAATCTAAATAGAAACTCTTTCTATTATTTCACTCTACCATGGCCATGGATTTCTGGACTTGATTCTCATGATCATCATAGGGCTACTCCTCTACCACCGAGGTAGATAGATCCCATCTTGATGCAATCCAGTTCCTACAATGAACATGCTATAGCCAACATACACCTCAGGATTCCATATGGCTAGGAGATCGAGTAATGGTGTAGTCAAACTATAACACCCTCAAGGTGAACTGTCGATGCATCTCAGGTCAAAGAACCAGACACACTACTGCAGCATCGAGTCAGTCATTGACGAGAAGGTAGACTCCCTAATGACTACTCGAGGTGGTCATGCTCAGTGCCCTCGTTCTCTAACGAGTACCTGTACTCTCGCTCCGGTGTCTCCACACCGTAGACTCAAGACTCATCTACTAAAGAGAAGCGATCGTACACCAACCTTCCGGATCAATCACCATCCTCGTGATGATCCTATGGTCGGGAGCTGTTTATGAGTTAATAATGATTATTCATGTCTTAAATTTTCAACTCTTGAAAATATGAATTATCATTACCATTAACTCAAAGGATGTATCACAGACACTAAATACACAGGTGTGATAGAAAATAACCCATTTCATTAATTATAGTCAAAATTATAATTTTGCCCCTAGAAGTGTATTACAAGTGTCAGCCAATTCTGGATTCTAGGGCACATATATCTAACAAGCGGATGAGTTGTAAGAGTATCATAGTCGTCCATCCATAGCGACCACCAACCAAGTTCTCACCAATCGTCAGGTAAGTTCCTTCTAATTGAATTCCTGGCAGTTGCTCAAAGGGCTTCCCCAGCCATATGCCTTCTAGACTCTTTCAGGCCTATCCCCTCTAGCAATATTTTTTTTGGGCTCCATCTAGTTGCCCAAAGGGCCTATCGGGGGTGAAATATCCCTCGTCGAAGTTCTTCAGCCGATCTCCTTCCTATTGAGATTTGTCAATCTCCTCAGGGAGGAGTTCATGCTACAAAATTGCCCGAAAGCACACCAAAGTTTGGTGGCATGATCTCCAATGATGAAGGAGAACTATTGCTATACTAACCCTATCCTTTGACTGAAAGTGAATAATAGGATTTAAGTCATCCTCTCACCAGATGAACTCCTCCTATTGAACGCCTTTCGGACGAGCTCCCTCCTGTCGCCAGGCAAGCTTCTTTCAGTTGACCTCCTTCCAGTTGATTTCCTTCCAATCATCTAGAAGGACCCTGTCGTCCACATGAATCCGGCTACCAACTCAATAAAGACCAACCTACATGCTGGCGATCTTAAAGGAGTCCGAACCTCTCTAGAACTATCGTGACTCGGAGCTCTTCACTGCAAATGTCTACTCTCTCTGGATTTTAACTATTAAATTTCAATGGACTGGCATGTCGCGATAAGGAACACCACCTTCTGTAACAAATCTCATGTGGCCCTGAACGGTCCACTATCAGATAGTTATGACTATTACCATCAGTTTGTTATAGACTCTATCTATAAAAGTGACCCTCCAGATATATTTTCTGAAGGCTCTGATTCTCCTTCCCATCACTCTACTTCTCAATTTTTTGAGCACTCTATTTTTGTTGGTTAGAAGAGCTGACTTGATCATCAGAAGGTCCTACCAGAGCCACCACCCTCGACTCCAGTCAGGACTTTATTTTACAGGTCATTGATAGCAACCTCATCTCTTCCGACTCTAGCTTCGTTCCAGCATCAACTAAATTCTGCACCAACAGTTATATTTAGTCCTTTTTTGGTAACTGTGAATACAAAGAAACAGAAAAAACAAAAGGAGAAGCAAAGTAAAGAATTATAGAATTATAGAGAACTAAGCACCCCACAAGAATGGAATGCCCAAAGCATTATGCTATAGTAGGAAAGATAACTATGGTTGATAGAGGCTTAGGATTGCATATTCGAATGTTGAGTAAGTACCTGCTAGCTAGTTAGCCACACAATTAGCCTCTCGATGGATGCTCTGCCCTAAAGAACTCCATGGATGTAATAATATATAAGGGCATATTTGACGGGGGGAGTTAGGCTCTCGAATGGGAATGAGAATGGGAATGAGTGATTCCCATTCTAGCTATTTGGTTGTGGGGTGAGGAGATTTTTATTCCCATTTAGATTCTAGAGGACAGTGCGAATGCTTTAGTCCCCAAAAATCCAATTTGGACTCTAATATAGTATTCAAAACATATTCTGAATCCAATTTTCATTCCAATCATGATCCAAGTACATCAATGAATATAACTATTCCAATTTTCCAACCCTTCGAATTTTAATTCCAACTTTGATTATGAATCCAATACAACCTGAATGTATTTGAGCATAGGAATCATGGTTGTATTCGATGATATAACTTTGATCCATGAAATCATGATTTAGGAGTTGCCTTTTAATATAAGTTTCTAGCAATTTAGAAGGTGGTTAGCTACCGTGATCCCTTCCCAGGTAGCTTTGAGCTTAATTATCAGCACTGAAGTAGCATTCATGAAGACCCTACCATAGTAGTCTCTTGTAACATAATTAACACATGCTTGATTGAACTTAAAGGAAGCATCAAATTAAGCTTATGCAAACCAAGGGGAGGGGAACCCAAAACACTTGCTACAAGTAGTTGAGGGGAGCTCATGCAACTATCAATGTCCCAATGCCTCAAACTATCACTGATTAAAACCATTGCCTCCAAAAATTGGATAATTGCCCATGTTGCTATTCGATCAGATGTATGTCGTTGTTGGTTGAATAGCCTATTGTTTTGATAGTTCCACAACAACCAACCCCCATATGCTTCAATTGGTTGCTTTAAGGTCAACACATGTTCGTCAAGGACTAGAACATGGAGTTCACATTTCTTACATTAGGGTGAAGTAGGCTCTTTTCTGGGTATAATCCTGAAGGAAAATCCTAATTTCCTGGACCAGGTTCGTTCAGATCTGATCAGATCAAGAGATATATTTTAAATTTTTTTCTCTTTGATCTAGATCCGATCTAGAATATTTTAGATTTGATTCTTATTATTTTAATAATTAAAATAAAATTAGATAAATTAAATTAAATTTAATTTACCTTGAAGTCGGTAATCCTATTATCCGTTGATGATCCTATAAGCAGTGGAAGGTTCTGGATCTAGCCACGCAAGTGCCTGGCCTCTACCTGTATTACTCAGGCTAGATCTGAAGATCCTCTTCTTCTCTATCATGTCTCTAAAAATTAGATCTAGATCTGATCTGGAGGATCTTCAAAATACCTTTCGAAGATTAGCAGTCGTCCTTCGCAGCAGTGCAGCCTTCTAGCTTTCAGTTGCCTTTCTCTCGTCTGGATCGCACCAACCAAGGTCCAAAACTCCTTTTGGACGTAGAGAGGAGAGGAAAAAAGTGGGTTTGGATGGAGGAGGAGAGGAGAAGTAGCCTTGGGGTGTGGAGAATTGTTATGCTCTTTGAGTTGGGCGCAGGGTCTTATTTATAGACTAAGCATGATCCAACTCCTCTTCTTCCCAACCAATCATAACTCTTTGTGAAATCAGATCTAAATCTGATTGGTGGGAATAGAGTCCCCTGAAAGATTCCTTCTTAGAGGGTGTCTAAGATCAGTCAAAGTTGGTTCTTAGGAGAACTCTAATCAGAATCCAAAAAGGAGATGGAGTTCCTGTCCAACAGGGACTCCTGGGCGCCTCCAGCTTGGGCACACGCCAAGTGTAGCGTGCGCTCTCCTCCTTGCTAGGTTCTGGCAGGAGGATAGGCCTCCACCAGCTCTCCAATAGGTGTGTGACACATGGACAAAAGTTAAAGTATCAATGGTCAACATTTGACTAGTCAAAGGTCAACTTTTGACCAAAGTCAAAGGATGAAAAATGGCGGGCGACCAAAAATGGCAGGTAATGTCTTACAAAATAAGACAATCTTTTCTAACTTGGACAAGCTCTAGTCAGACGAAGTGAAGGCCTCTAAATGAGCACAAACTCCTTTGGCTCAATCAGGATAACTATTTATGATAGTAAAAGAAGAATGTTAGGTTCAATCGAGTGCTAGCACGATTTTCTTGAACCTAATTGAATCTCATTCAGATCAATTGAATTGGATCAATCAATTGATGATCACCAGATTCAAACCCTTATTTGTGTGATCCAGTTAGGTTCAGTTCTGTATGGTAATGGGATATGTCATGATCTCTATCATCGACATCATCGAAACTCCTTTCGATGGATCAGAATTCTTCTGATTCGAACAGCTAGAATGATCGATCATCTAAATCATTCTAATTGCTCCTAAAATCCATCAGTGACACCTAGCAGTATATGGTGGCAACCCATCAAAGCTGAATGCAAATCTCTTGGTGCAGCTACCTATGTGATTAAGTCCTTCTATCTTGAGACCCGATCAAATTAGGGTTCAGGTGAACTCGTCAAACCCTAGTCTCTGTCATATGATGTAACCATTCGATTTTGAGTCCAATGTGAAAACCTAAATAGAAATGCTTTCTATTATTTCACTCTGCCATGGCCATGGACTTCTAGACTTGATTCTCATGATCATCATAGGGCTGCTTCTCTACCACCGAGGTAGATAGATTCCATCTTGATGCTATCCAGTTCCTACAATGAACATGCTATAGCCAACATACACCTCAGGGTTCCGTATGGCTAGAAGATCGAGTAATGGTGTAGTCAAACTATAACACTCTCAAGGTGAACTGCCGATGCATCTCAGGTCAAAGAACCAGACACACTACTGCAGCATTGAGTCAGTCATTGATGAGAAGGTAGACTCCCTAATGACTACTCGAGATGGTCACACTTAGTGCCCTCGTTCTCTAACAAGTACCTGTACTCTCGCTCCGGTGTCTCCATATCATAGACTCAAGACTCATCTACTAAAAAGAAGCGATTGTACACCAACCTTTCGAATCAATCACCATCCTCGTGATGATCCTATGGTCGGAAGCATTTTATGAGTTAATAATGATTATTCATGTCTTAAATTTTCAACTCTTGAAAATATGAATTATCATTACCATTAACTCAAAGGATGTATCACAGACACTAAATACATATATGTGATAGAAAATAACCCATTTTATTGATATTAGTCAAAATTATAATTTTGCCCCTAGAAGTGTATTACAAGTGTCAGCCAATTTTGGCTTCTAGGGCACATATATCTAACAATCTCATACTTGTCCTAAAGCCAATTGGCTACAAGTCTAAGTCCCATCTTCTCAAGGTGGGCTTCGATCTTCTGCTGGCCCAACAGCTTTGTAAGTGGGTCTGCCACATTATCTGTTGAGTTGACTCTCTTGACCTTGACATAACCCTTCTCGAGGTAATCGCGGATGAGGTGGTATCGCCGCTCAATGTGTTTGGATTTTTGATGAGACCTCAGCTCCTTAGCAAGGGCTATGGCATCATTGTTGTCGCAGTACAGAGGAATGGCATATGATAGCATTACTCCAATTTCTACAGCAAACTTTTTGTACTAGAATGCTTCCTTCACAGCTTCTGATGCAGCGATATATTCTGCTTCCATGGTGGAATCTGCTATCACGGTTTGCTTGAAACTCTTCCAGTTGACAGCACCACCATTGCAGACAAATAGACTTTTAGATGTCGACTTTTGATCATTTATATTGGACATGAAATCTGAGTCCGTGTATCCCTGGACCTGAAGTTCTCCGTTACCAAAGACCAACATCATATCCTTAGTTCTTCTCAAGTACTTAAGGATACATTTCATAGAAGTCCAGTGTTCTTCACCTGGATTTGACTGATATCTGCTTGTGACACTCACAGCATGGGCTATATCAGGTCGTGTACATAGCATGGCATACATGAGGCTCCCTATTGCAGAAGCATAAGGGATCTTGCTCATGCATTCTATTTCCTCAGGTGTGCTAGGGCACATCTTCTTGGAAAGATGAATACCATGTCTGAAGGGTATTAATCCCCTCTTAGAGTTTTCCATACTAAACTTCTTTAGTACTTTCTCTATGTACATCTTCTGTGAAAGTCCTAGCATCCTATTCGGTCTATCCCTATAGACCTTAATTTCTAGAATAAAGGATGCTTCACCTAGGTCTTTCATGGAGAATTTCTTGGACAACCATATTTTGACTGTCGTTAATATGAAAATATCATTCCCAATAAGGAGGATGTCATCCACGTACAATACGAGGAAGACAACAGCGCTCCCACTGACCTTTTGAAAATACATGGTTTCTCTTCATTTTTGATGAAACCAAACATTTTGATCACATCATTAAAACAAGTGTTCCAGCTCCGAGATGCTTGCTTAAGTCCATATATGGACCTTTGCAGCTTGCAAACCTTGTGATCAGTATCACTGGATGTGAAACCTAACGGCTGTTCCATATAGATATCTTCCTCAAGATATCCATTCAAGAATGCCGTTTTCACGTCCATTTGCCATATTTCATAATCAAAATAGGTTGCAACGGCAAGCAATGTACGGATGGATTTTAGCATAGCCATTGGAGAAAAGGTATCCTGATAGTCACTGCCTTCACATTGACTATAACCTTTTGCCACTAGTCTAGCCTTGAATGTCTCCACATTCCCATCTGCACCAATCTTTCTCTTGAAGATCCATTTACACCCAATAGGTACTATACCTTCTGGTGGATCTACCAAGGTCCAGACTTGGTTTGAGTGCATCGAGTCAATTTTTGACTGCATTGCCTCTAGCCATTTTTCGAAGTCGATATTTGATATCGCCTTCATTATAGGTTTTGGGATCATCACCATGAGCACCATTACCTATGAGGAATATTTTCTCTACTTTCCTCTGAAATAATACCTAAGTATCTTTCAGGGGGACGAAAAACTCTTTCCGATCTACGAGGTGGAGGAGGTAGTGTTCTTATTGGCTCAACCTGATTTGGTTCCAATTGGTCCTTAGCTCGTTGTACTTGTGAGACTTTCTCATCAAGCTTAATCTACTTTCCAATGCCGCTATCTTGAATAAACTATTTTTCAAGAAAGATGGCATGTCGACTCACAATCACATTATGGTCTTCTGGAATGTAGAAATAGTATCCTAATGACTCTTTAGGATATCCTATGAATCGAGCTCTAAAGGACCTAAACTCTAACTTGTCCGCTTGTTGTCTTTTGACATGAGCCGGACAACCCCAAATTCTGAGATGACTCAGACTTGGTTTCTTACCATGCCATATCTCATACGGTGTGGTAGGAACGGTCTTAGAGGGAACCCTATTCAGTAGATAAATTGAAGTTAATAATGAATGTCCCCAAAGAAAATCTGGAAGGTCTGTGAAGCTCATCATGGATCGAACCATATCCAATAGAGTCCGATTTCTCCATTCTGAAACCCGTTGAGTTGAGGTGTTCCTGGTGGAGTCCATTGAGAGACTATGCCATTATCCTTGAGATAGTCTAGGAATTCTCGGCTAAGGTATTCACCTCCTCGATCTGATCGAAGAACCTTAATGGGTTTTCTAGTTTATTTTTCTACTTCATGTCTGAATTCTTTGAACTTTTCAAAAGCTTCAGACTTGTGTCTCATAAGATACACATACCCATACCTAGACAGATCATCGGTAAAGATAATGAAGTAGACAAAATTGCCTCTAGCCGGCACATCAAATGGGCCGCACACATCAGTATGTACTAGGGCAAGAAGATCTGTGGCCCTTTCCCCATGTCCTACAAAAGGGAGTTTAGTCATTTTGCCTTGAAGACAAGATTCACAAGTTGGATATGACTCGAAAGTCAATGGACTCAATAGCCCATTTTTCTCCAATTTGTTGATCCTATCTTCTGCTATATGACCTAATCTCAGGTGCCATAGATATCTATCATTTGGACTATCCCTAGGTCGTTTGGCATTCACGTTTTGCTCGATAGTTAGAACAGGTACATCAATATGTAGCTGATAAAGACCATTAATAAGAAAACCATTTGCAATTTTATTTCTTTCATAAAGAATGTTACAATGGTCCTTAAAGAAGGTAATCACATAGCCTTCTTGTGCTAAGCATGAAACAGAAATCAAATTCCTGCTAGCTGCAGGCACATAATAACAGTCTTTCAAAACTAAGTCTAAACCAGATGGTAATCGAAGAGGGTATGTTCCCACGGCTACTGCAGCAACTCTTGCTCCATTACCGATGCATAGGATCATGTCTCCATCCCTCAGCCTCCTGCTATCCTCAAGACCCTGCATGAAAGTGCACAGATGAGCACTAGAACCAGAGTCAAGCACCCAACTGGATGCAGAAGAAAATCCGTAAGGTTAGACTCAATAACGAGCATACCTCCAGAAGGACCTTCCTTCTTGTTCTTCAGGGTGGCCAGGTAAGTAGGGCAGTTCCGCTTCCAATGGCCGTCGCTGTTGCAATGGAAACACTTTCCTTTGACATCGGCCTTTTTTCTTCGGCTTCTGCCTTCTTCTTCTTTGATCCTTCCACCTTTTGCTTTTTCACAGACTTCTTTTTCTTTCCATAAGACTTTCTTTTGGAAGAAGTCCGTCCATAGCAAGAACTGAGCCTTTAGAACCTTTCATAGAAAGCTCAGCGGTAACCAGCATATTCATTAATTCGGCCAAGGAAATTTTGAAGTTTATGCATGTGGTAATTCATGATGAATTGCCCATATGCATCAGTCAAGGATTGCAGAATAATATCATTCTGCAGATCCAAGTCCAACTTCACACCGAGCTTCTCAAGCTCTTCCATGTCCTTGATCATTGTCAGACAGTGATCTTGGACTGACTGCCCATCACGCATCTTAGCCTTAAAAAGTCGTTTAGTTCATGACTTGATATTTGGCTGCGCGACTCTGTTCACCAAACATCTCCTGTAGGTGAGCCAACATTTGGCGAGCAGTCCCGATATCTTCATGTTGGCGCTGGAGCTCATCAGACATCGAGCCCAACATGTAATATCTGGCCTTATTATCTTCGTCTATCCATTTTTCCAGAGATGCTCTCTGTTCAATGGATGGATGGGCTGGTAAGGTGGGAGGGTCCTGGTCCAAAACATGGGTTAACTTCTCAAAATCCCAAAATAATTTTGTAGTTCCTGAGCCAATCTTTATAATTAGGGTCCAGGTCAGTCTATGTGTGTCCAGGATACATGCCAATGGGTTGGACAGACATTTTTCTATAGAGAGTCAAAGATTCTAGTTAGATATTGTAATTATGACTTGACCAATTTATTTAGGAATTTTATTTTTAAATAAATTAGCTCTCACTATTTTTTCGGATCCCTACACTCCCTCTGTAGAGATGCGAAAAATCTCCATGATTAATGATTTCTAGTGGGTGGTGCGGTCTCACCAACTGACTCATCACCTCACCTAACAGTTATTGGTGATGGGTTAGCCAATGAGTGAACAACTCTTGTTCAATGATTCTCTAATCATGGTGCACCCAAACTTGGTCTCTAATTCATGAATCTCACCGTATCCAAAATATTGATCCACTCCTTAGTTAAGTCAGACCCACCATTTGCACAGACTGGATTCCTAATTGAGTCTCTCACCATATCTAGAATATTGAGCCCAACTCATCCTCCAGCCCATAGCATCCAATGCCTAATAGACATGGTTGCATCTTTCCGGTGCAACTGAGCCACTGTATCCAGTCGAGAACAATCAACCTCCGAAAAAGGGCCCGCACATCTACAATGGTGGAAGACCTCAGACTTAATCTTTTTTTAGGGAGAATTGATTCAGGTCTCATTAAACTAGACTTATCATAGTCATAACAATTATGACTAACCTAGTGGCATGGGTTAGCTCAGATTATTGACCACCTCAGATCAGAACTATGTCAACAGATATGGCCAGGTAAGTGAGACCGGTGGAAGGAATATGCCATTAACTCATACAAGAATGCATTCAGATCGAGTAGCTTCCAATTAAAAACCAGTCGGTCGTATGTGCCAAACTTACCTTAGACACCAAATTGTTGAGTCAGAACCAATTGGGTTAGCCTACAATCCAGACTCTAACCTCTGAGCCTAATTAGGTCTTGCTTGATCGTGACTCGATCTTGACCCAGACTTAATCCTATTAGGCTGGTCAATTTAAGCATTGTTGATCCCATCTAACCAACTCTTGATTCGGTTTGATCAACCGCTTAGACCTAATTGAGCTACCCAAGCCCGAACCCAGTATTATGAATATGTCTTAGATCTGAAATTCTCAATTTTAGACCTAATTAATATTCCATAATCTTAATTTTTAATTAAGTAGGGTTCATAAATAAAATATGCATAATAAATCCTAGGATTTCAGGATCTAGGGTTTTGCAGAAAGTAAGTTTTGGATTTTTGATTAAGGACGAACATGCAGCACCCCTACACATCATAAGAATGCTCCATCAGATGGGAGGAGAGGGCCTTTAAATCCTTCTTCATTCTTATGACCGGATGGCCAAGAGGAACATCCTTAATCAGGAACATGCAATACTACAAAATAGTTTTAGATCTATATCATATATCTCATATACAAATTAGATCTAATCATGGCATATTTTGCATACATCTCATGTATCGAATCATGCATATTTTTAGATCTAAATTATCTCATAATAATCTAAAAAATTAGATTTAAATTGATCTAATCAAAATAAATTCTAATCTAGATAACTATGTAGAACTATTCTACAACTAGTCTAGACATGCATCAATCATATCTCATATGATGTTTAAAATTAAATAATTTTTATTTACTATTTTTTAGATGTTATTATAATAATTATAATATCAAAAAATAGTAAATAAATAGATCTAAAATATGATTTAATCAAATTAAATTGAAAATATACAAGACTATTCTATAGAACTATTCTATTTTAGAACTAATCATGCATATTTTCTAATCTTAGATCCAAATCATTTAATTTTAATTTTTTCTGATTTCAGATCTGATCACATCTCATGTGACATCTAAAATCACTTATTTTATAATTAAAATAAATTTAAAAATAGATCTAAATATTTTTAGAACCTTGGCTCTGATACTAGTTGAAGGGAAATCTTGATTTTTCGGATCAGGTTCGTTCAGATCTGATTAGATCAAGAGATATATTTCAAAATTTTTTTTCTTTAATATAAATTAGATCTAGAATATTTTAAATCTAATTCTTATTATTTTAATAATTAAAATAAAATTATATAAATTAAATCAAATTTAATTTACCATGAAGTCGGTAATCCTATTACCCGTTGATGATCTTGTAAGCAGCGGAAGGTTCTGGATCTAGCCATGCAAGTGCCTGGCCTCTACTAGTATCCACTCTGATTGGATCTAGAGATTCTCATCTTCTCTATCAGATCTCCAAAAATCAGATCTGGATATGATCTGGAGGATCTTCAAAATACCTTTCGAAGATCAGCAGTCGTCCTTTGCAGTAGTGCAGCCTTCTAGCTTTCAGTTGCCTTTCTCTCATCTGGATCGCACCAACCAAGGTCCAAAACTCCTTTTGGATGTGGAGAGGAGAGGGAGAAGGTGGGTTTGGCATGGAGGAGGAGAGGAGAAGCAGCCTTGGGGCATGGAGAATTGTTATGCTCTTTGAGTTGGGCGCAGGGTCTTATTTATAGACTAAGCGTGATCCAACTCCTCTTCTTCCCAACCAATCATAACTCTTTGTGAAATCAGATCTAAATTTGATTGGTGGGAATAGAGTCCCCTAGATTCCTCCTTAGAGGGCGCCTAAGATCAGTGAAAGTTGGTTCTTAGGAGAACTCTAATCGGAATCCAAAAAGGAGATGGAGTTCCTGTCCAACAGGGACTCCTAGGCGCCTCCAGCTTGGGCACACGCCAAGAGTGCCGTGCGCCCTTCTCCTTGCTAGGTTCTAGTAGGAGGATAGGCCCCCACCAGCTCTCCAATAGGTGCATGACACATGGACAAAAGTCAAAGTATCAATGGTCAACATTTGACCAATCAAAGGTTAACATTTGACCAGTCAAAGGTCAACTTTTGACCAAAGTCAAAGGACGAGAAATGGTAGGTAACCAAAAATGGTAGGTAATATCTTATAAAATAAGACAACCTTTTCTAACTTGGACAAGCTCCAGTCAGACAAAGTGAAGGCCTTTAAATGAGCACAAACTTCTTTGGCTCAGTCAGGACAACTATTTATGATAGTAAAAGAAGAACGTTAGGTTCAATCGAGTGCTAGCACGATTTTCTTGAACTTAATTGAATCTCATTCAGATCAATTGAATTGGATCAGTTTAATTGATGATCACCAGATTCAAACCCTTATTTGTGTGACCCAGTTAGGTTCAGTTTTGTATGGTAATGGGATATGTCATGATCTCTATCATCGACATCATCGAAACTTCTTTCGATGGATCAGAACTCTTCTAATTCGAACAGCTAGAATGATCGATCATCTAGATCATTCTAATTGCTCCCAAAATCCACCAGTGACACCTAGCAGTATATGATGGCAACCTATCAGAGCTGAATGCAAACCTCTTGGTGCAGCTACCTGTGTGATTAAGTCCTTTATCTTGAGCCCCAATCAGATTAGGGTTAAGGTGAACTCGTCAAACCCTAGTCTCTGTCATATGATGTAACCATTCAATTTCGAGTCCAATGTGAAAATCTAAATAGAAACTCTTTCTATTATTTTACTCTGTCATGGCCATGGACTTCTGAACTTGATTATCATGATCATCATAGGGCTGCTCCTCTACCACCGAGGTAGATAGATTCCATCTTGATGCTATCCAGTTCCTACAATGAACATGCTATAGCCAACATACACCTCAGGGTTCCATATGGCTAGGAGATCGAGTAATGGTGTAGTCAAACTATAACACCCTCAGGGTGAACTATCGATGCATCTTAGGTTAAAGAATCAGACACACTACTGCAGCATCGAGTCAGTCATTGAGGAGAAGGTAGACTCCCTAATAACTACTCGAGATGGTCATGCTCAGTACCCTCGCTCTCTAACAAGTACCTATACTCTCGCTCCAGTGTCTCCACACCATAGACTCAAGACTCATCTACTAAAGAGAAGCGATTGTACACTAACTTTTTGGATCAATCACCATCCTCGTGATGATCCTATGGTCAGAAGCATTTTATGAGTTAATAATGATTATTCATGTCTTAAATTTTCAATTCTTGAAAATATGAATTATCATTACCATTAACTCAAAGGATGTATCACAGACACTAAATACACATATGTGATAGAAAATAATCTATTTTATTGATATTAGTCAAAATTATAATTTTGTCCCTAGAAGTGTATTACAAGTGTCAGTCAATTTTGGCTTCTAGGGCACATATATCTAACAAATCCAACATATCCTAGTTGACAAGTAAAGCTCTACAAGGGAATCTATATATCAGGGTATCTTCCACCACCACAATCGAACCCTTGGGGCAGCCCTGCTTGTATCTTCCATAGGGTCTTGAGCATATATGTGGTCTCCCTGCTTGTATCTTGATCATCGCATGTTGAATATCCTTCGAGCCCACTCCAATATCCTTCGAGCTATGTTTAGGAATGACAATATATATGATCTTAGCAACAATGTCCAAAGAGAATAGATCCTGTATTGCTGGCCCAGTCCAGGTGCCTTCCGTGTTCATCAGATTAGAAACCAATTTTCCTTCTAATGAAAAGTTAGCATTCAAAGGAGTAAGCCATCGAATTAAAGGAACATTAGAAATCCAAGCATCATTTAGAATATTAACTTTGTTGCCATTTCCAATCTGCCATTGAATGGAATAATTAATGAGTGGTGATGCAACCACACTAGCTCTCCAAATAAAGGATGTTCTATGAGGATTGATGGTGCTCCCAAGCCTTGGGAGGCCACGAAAGGAGCCAGGATGTTGGCTTCGGAGATTTCAGGGACTTGATTGGTACTTCGGATACCTGAGCTTTAAGATAGATCAAGAAATCAAAGTCGAAAAATCAAGACTGCAGAAAAGGATCATTTATGCAGGCACTACTACAAAAAAGGGCTAAGATAGTGGTTCGTAACCGCTATCGTAGCCTAAAAAATTACTGTCATAAGCTATGGCAATGATTTTCTAACCACTGCTATTGCAGCCATCGTCGTAGCTCTATGGTAGCGGTTGTTGCAGTGGTTGTTTGAACTGCTGCCATAGATAGCCTATTGTAGTGGTTTATAAATTGCTGCAATATATCGACCTATAGCAGTGGTTATGTAACCGTTGCTATAGAGCCATAGATAGATTATTGCAGTGGTTTATAAACCGCATATGACAGCGATTATAAAATCACTGTTATAGATTTTGAATAATTAAAAAAATTAAAATTTTTATTTTTTTATATATTTTATCTGATAAATATAGATATATAATATAAGAAAATATAATAAACATAAAAATTATTCTAAAATACTAAAATTTTATTACTGAATAAAATTTATTATAATATTTTTTTAAAAAAATAAAATATATCAAAAGTTTTCTAAATCTACATCATCATCGTCGTCACCGGGAGTTAGAGCTAGAGCTGGAGCTGGAGCTGGTGCTGGAGCTGGAGCTGGAGGTGGAGCTGGAATATGGGCCAACATATTCTCAAAGCCCGTGACTCTAAAATGCATGCTGAGATGGATGGAGTATGCTCCGACTGCTCCTCGGATACTGAACTCGCGTAACCTACCGAGGGATAAGGATGAAAGCTACATGGCATTTCGGTGCCATCGTGACCTGCAACGTTAATGAACATCAATCAATATAACATGTTGAACAATAATATTAGTATAGCATCAATAAATAGTCTCTAATATTTATACTAGATGAGGGTCTCTTAGTGGCCGGCACGGCATGACCTACGGGCACGGCACGGCATGGCCTATCAATACGGCACACATTTTTTTAAGCTTTCAAAGATCAAAAGAAAGAGAGCTCTTTGACCAAAATAAGAAAGATATAAAAAAATTTAAATAAAAATCAATAATTAGACTCTAATAATTTATATCAGAATGTTGAAGTCATCACCTAGCGGCATCTATAATATGGACATCACCATCACTCCTAACAAATATGTCTGGGACCTCGACAGTACCAGGTAAGTTGTCCTAGAGGAGCGCTTTGCATGCATGGTCCAACATCATCATCCACTTCGGTATCATCAAAAATATGCCTAGGCACTATCCTCACAATAATACCCCATTGAGGCTCCAAGGAATCACTAACGTAGAAGACTTGACTAGCTTAGGAGGCAAGTATATGCGGTTCTTCAGTGCAGAGATGGTGTTGCATGTTAACGAGAGTAAAACCACACTCATCAGTTTTCATTCCAAATTGTGATAAGGTGTCAAATCAATCGCACTTCATCAACGCGATCCTTCCTTTAGAATAATAGTCCAAGATGACTATCTTCTCCACCACGCCATAATAGTTCAAATCCTCCATAAGAGACTGTGAATCCTTCGAGCTAGCATAACACCCAGTGGTGGTGCTTAACATGATGCCACTATTTTGTGTTGCCATATTTATGGACCTGCTGTGAATATTAAACTTGTAGTCATTAATGACGAGCTATTCATACTCATGCACGGTACGATTAGGGCCCATTGAAAGAGCATGCACTTCAGGGCTCACATTACTGAGCGACAATCTCCACATCTAATTAAGGAGATGACACCTAATTAGTAAACATATTTCAATAAGTTGTACCAGGCAATAATATATAATCATTTACATGATCTTTGAACCATTCGGAAAATTCATTGCTATGCATTTTCTCTTTCTCCCGCATACTTAGAGCACCATATTTTACTCTTATGATCTTCTTATGTTTGCTGCATGCACAAAGAACAAATTTAGATATAATTAGATTTTTTTTCTAATTATTATAAAATAAATAATGCTGAGTGACTTACCTTATGTACGGCTCAATGACATCATAGTTGAAGAGCACGTAGCGGTGTGCCTTATCCCTTTCCTCAATGCTCAAATTAGTGAGACGGTATGAAGTGGAAAGTCCTTCTGACTATGGAATGGACTCAAATGCTAGCACAATTGGCTCATACTGATCATCCTAATTCCTCATTGGTCGATTACAACGTATCTCGAGCTTGTTTAAGTACATGGTATAAAAATTCATACACTCTTGATCCAAATAATCTTCTGCTATAGATCCCTCTGAAAGATTCATATTTCTTACATAAGATTTTAGAGTTTGAATATTTCTCTCAGTAGGATACATCCATCGGCAGAATACTGGGCCTCCAAGTGCAACTTCTTCCGCAAGGTGCTTGGTGAGATGCATCATAATCGTGAAATATGATGGTAGAAATATCTTCTCTGGATCACATAATATAGTCACCATCCTTGCCTTCATTTCTTTCATGTCTTTCTTAAGCAACCTCTTTGCACAAATATCTCTGTAAAAGTTGCAAAGAAGAATAACTGCCATTCTAACATTTTTTGGCAACTTGCGGGGAATAGCTATTGGAATCAATTCCTGCATCAATACATGATAATCATGAGTCTTCAATTCCCCAAGTTTGACATCCTTACTATTCATACGCTTTGATATGTTGCTTGAGTATCCATCTGGGACCTTTATGTTCTCCAACACATGAAGAAATGTGGACCGTTTGGAGGCATTCATAACATAGCATGCATGAGGAAGCCTCCACTATTCTCCCCATGCCGGCTCTAGATGGAGTAATCTTCTAATATCCCATTCTTTCAAGTCAAGTCAGAAATTCAAGTCATCCTTGGTCTTATCCTTAATATTCAAGATTGTTGCCAAAAGAAGCTCGCATACATTCTTTTCAATATATATTATATCTAAGTAGTGCCGCAATAAGTTTGTCTCCCAATATGGCAAGTCAAAGAAGATGCTCTTTTTCCTCCAATTAAAGTGTGTGTCATCTTTCTTTGATCGATGCTTTCTTTTTTTTATCACCAATCGGATCACCTTTCCCAAATTCAATACTGAGACCATCCAACTCTCTAAGTGCTTCACTCTCAGACATCCGACCAGGTGCCTCACCTTCTTCAATAGTGCTATTGAAGGAGCGTGCATCCCTTCTGTATGGATGGTTTCGATGGAGGAAACGTCGATGCCCTATATAGCTAAAGCTCCTTCGATATGTCAACCTTCTAGATCGGATGTTTTTTCCACAGATCATACATGCTAGCTTACCTTTGGTGCTCCAACCTGACATTAGGGTATAGGCTAAAATATCATTTATTGTTCACAAAAGTGCTACGTGCACGGAGAATGACTCATTCAGCAAAGCATCAAAAGTTGGAACACCTTGAATGCTTCATAACTATTTCAGCTCGACAATAAGAGGCTGCAAATAAACATCAATGTCATTACCTACCTCCATCGATCCAAGAATGAGAATTGTCATGAAAGCAAAATATTTTTTTATACACATCCACGATGGGAGGTTGTAAACATGAAAAAATACTGGCCATATACTATGGACAGTATTCATATGCTTGATTGGGTTGAAACCGTCGCACGACAAGCCCAACCTCACATTACTTATCTCTTGTGCAAAGTCGGGATGTAATTCATTAAACTTCTACCATGCCTCTCCATTGGCTGGATGCCTCAATGCATCATCTTTTGTTCGATCCTCTTTATGCCATCTCATGTCCTTCGATGTCTTTGCCGACATAAACAACTTTTATAGTCTCGAAATTAAAGAAAAATAACATATCAACTTTTGAGGTACATGAGTCGATGTGCCATCTTTATTCTATTTTCATCTTGATACACCGCACCTCGTGCACTCATTGCGGTTGACATCCCCCTCCTAATAGAGCATGAAATCATTGGGACATGCATGTATCTTGGTATAAGTAAAGCCCAGCTGTTCAATAATCTTCGATGCCTCATAATTATTCTTCAAAATTCGTACATCATTTGGAAGAATATCCTCCAAAATCTCTAGTATGCAGTCCATTATTACTGAACTCATTGGAGCATTTTGCATGATACAACTGGATTAAGAACTCAAGCTTCACCATCTTTTCACATCCAAGATACAACGAAACATTAGCATCCTCCATCAACTTGCGGACCTTCTCTACATCCTCACTATTTGTCATTCAACCAATCACAAGATCAAACATGGACGTAGATGCACCATCATTATGGCCAACAAATGAAAAAATATCACGAACCATTTATTCCACTCTCCCTTCAGGTTTCTTATGGCCTGCCCTCACCATGTTAGTTTCAACAAATTTTATAACCTACTTTAAAGCCATAAATAGTGAGGTGATCATTGACATCTTGACGAGATAGCCATGACCCACCCATACACTTTTTATAAGAATATTGGATCAGTCCATGATCCCCAAATTTCTCTGTAGCATAATCAAAAAATTTTTGAAGTCCAACCTCATATTCTGGCGAGAGCCTACTAAACTTCATCCACCCCTTATCCATTTTAAAAATGATGATACTGCAAGTAAATCATGTGTGAAACTCAGATTAAATATCATTTTTAGATATGCAATAAATGCATCCTATCACCAACTAATAGGTAAAGATAGGTCTTATCCCATTCAAAAATTACATTAATTCGATAGGTTCATTACAGTAATTAAATAATATGTAATAGGGATCGAATAAAATTTTGACAGTATTTTTTCTTAGTTCTCCCATGTAGGGAGAATAAAAAAAAATACTGTCTAAAATTTTATACGAAATCCTTAGCATACCGTTTGATTACTGTAATTATCTATAGAATTATTTGTAATTTTCAAATTATCCATATTGGATAATCAATTGATCATTGTACATAATTCTCTAATCCATATAATTACATATAATTATACAGATGCTAGAGATTATGTACACTAATCAATTGATGGATCTATCGTTATCCAATGCAATAAACAAAAGCAACAAAATATAAACATTCAGCAAATATTATGCAATAAATTCTACAACATGAATTACATTCATAAATAATTAAGGATGAGCAATAGTCATGATCTGATCTCTTGCGTGAACCTTGGTGTTAATTCAGAAACTTGAAAGAAGAACAAAGTAGATGATGGTGGCACCTCAGGACTTAAAGTTGGAACCTTAGAGAGATATATCAAATTCTATTCACTCAGAAGCCAAGCCGGCTCCATGCCTGAGACAGTCGGCTCTGTGCCTGAGACATCTGACTCGGGTCCTTCCTTAGTCGGCTTGATCACGGCCCAAGCCAGCTCGACTGCGTATCCGAGCTGGCTCAACTGTGTGTCATCCCCTCGATCACTCCATCTCTTCCTCTCTCGATCTCTCTTATCGATGACGGTAGCGAGGTCGAACCCCTCCCTTCCAGCTTTTCCATCTCTCAATCTTTCTCTCTCCCTCTCTCGATCTTTCTCGCTGGTGAGGCCAGACCCCATCCCTCCCTCTCTCACTCTCTCGATCTCCCTCACTGGTAAGGTCGGACCCCATCCCTCCCAGTGATGAGCGGACCCCCTCCCTCCCTCTCTCGCTCTCTCGATCTCTCCATGCCTCGATCGATCTCCTCATCGCGGCAAGGCGGACCCCCTCCCTCCCTTCCCTCCCACTCTCGATCTCCCTTGCCGATGGTCGGCGAGCGATCGGCCCTCCCTCTCTCAATCTATCGATCTCCCTCTCAGTCTCTCCATTTCTTAGTTTTGGATCCCAAAATCGGGTCCGACCTTTCGGGATCCATTAGGATCCGGGTCTGGTACTTCAAGTACAGATCCCATCGGATATTCGAGATTTGGATCCGGTACCAGTAATTAAAATTAGGTCCAGATCTGAATATCCAGGTTTGATCTGAATCCCAATCCATTGATAGATCTAGTCCACAGCCGCCGACATGGCACAGCCCAAGGCTACCACCATGGCACGGCCCAAAAACTATGACATGCAGATAATTATAATATTTATAATAAATATTTATAATATTTATTATAAATATTTTATAAATTATTATAAATATACATGATTAATAAATAATACTATAAAATTAAAAAAAATTATACCTATGGCTATAGAGAGCGGGTCGCACCGAAAGCTCCGAGGGTCGCGATGATGCTAGAGGAGGACGACGGCACTAGAGGTAACCTATAAAATAAAAGCAAGATAGTGAGATAGAGAAGAGAGAGAAAGAGAGAGAGCAGGGGCTGGGAGAGCGGTGGGGAATAGAGCTCAGAAGGGGAGGAACAAGTGAAGGCGGGGCATAGGGGGGGGGGTCGGGTGGGGACATGCTACATGGAGCGTGCATGGTGGGGCCTTGCACGGGGGGGGTTGTCCTAGGATGGGGGAGCGATGTTAGGGGCAGGAGGGAGGTGTTGCCTGGGGGGGCGTGGGGAAGGGCCGCTTGTGCCATGGGGGTGGAGGTGAGAGGCAGAGAGGACCGGGGGTGGGGGTGTGTGGGCCGTGGGGGATGGTTGCCTGCATCGGGTGGGGTGGTGGCAGGGAGGGGCTGCCGAGGGAGGGTGGAGGGGTCGGGTGGTGGGTGGCGGGAGGGCGGCTGGAGATGGGGGGGCTGGGGGGTGGCAGGATGGCAAGGAGGGGTGGCCGAGGATGGGGGGAAGGAGGGGCGGTCGAGGGTAGGGTGGGGGGTGGCGGGTGTCGGGGAGGAGCGACCGAGGATGGGGGGAAGGAGGGGCGACCAGGAGGAGGATGGGGGTGGTGGGTGGTGGGGAGGGGCAGCCGAGGATGGGGGGCCAGAGGGGGATGGAGAAGGACAGGCGGTGTCGGTCGTGGGGAAGGAGGGGCGGTGCCGATCGAGGGGGAAGAAGCCGAACCGATGACGAAGAGGAGGGGGAGAGATAGAGAGAGATCGAGCATGCACGGGAGGGAAGCAGAAAAAATTTGAAGATTTTTAATCTAACCTATGGCAGTGGTTATCGAACTACTGCCATAAATCTATGGTAGTGGTTATCCAAAATTGCTACCATAGATCTACGACAGCGGTTTTATAACCGCTGTCGTAGATCTATAGCAGCGATTTTTGATAATCGCTGCCATATGTTGGAAATAATTTTTTTCTTATTTTTTTTTAAATATTATATAATTTTAAAATTTAATACCTATCTTCACCATTCATTATCTAAATAATTATTATTAAAGTATCATCGCAAAAGATTGCCTCGATCCGATGGCCCTAGCTTCATCGATCAAAAAAATTTAATTTTGATGATCATGAATGATGATGCGATGATCTGATAGATGGAGACCTTCGATGGGTTTGAAAACCTGCAATGATGATCTCGATGATGTTTGTAGCATACTATCAAAGTTTCACTTCAATTGGATATCGTTATCATGGTCAATTTAGTACCGAATGATTTCGACCGTTAAATTAGAAACAAGCAATCAAAGGATTAAACGATATTCGATTATGAGATAATTTTTTAGTTAAATGATCTTTGTTATAATTTTAAATTTTTATATGGCGATAATAGTAAAATTCAAATTATTTTCATATAAACTGTTCATGTTAAGCAAATATTGCAAAAGCACGAGCATAACAACTAGTGAAGTTTCAGAATGGTTATTAGGAGACGTATAATTTTAGATCATTCTTCATCTCATGAGTTGAATTTTATAATTACTGTTGGGGATAAATCTCGCTCACACCGAAGTTTAGCTCGATGCTCAGCCTAATGCAACCAGTAGCCCCAGAAGAGCTTCAGCAGACGGGCTTCAGCCGAACCCCCAGCGGTCAAGCTTCTTCTAATCCGTTCAGCCGGTCGAGCTACTTAGCTGCCGAGCTCCTTCGGACCCCTCAGCCGTCGAGCTTCTTCGGACTCCCTTCGTTAGGACTGAACCCCTCTAGTTGGCCGAACTGCTTAGCGACCGAGCTTTTCAAACTGGTTAGCGGCCGAGCTCCTTGAGCTCCAAGCGGTCGGGCTTTAATGGAATCCCCTAGTGCCCAAACTCCTCAGCGATCGTCCCTCGGTCGAACTCCCCGAGCGGCCATCCCTTCAGTTGGCCGAGCTCCTCCAAACTCCTCTACGGTTGAGCTGCTCCCAAGCTTTCCCTTCAGCCGAACTCTCCTACAAGTCCGAACTTCTCTAGACGATCAATAAGATCGGACGATATGGCCGCCACTACTCATGATACCACTCTCTTCGTAACCAACCCCATGCGGCCCACGACCTACCAGTATGGCTGTCACCATCCGTCTGATGGCGCCTCCCTCTCCGTATCAAACACCATGCGGCCCATGGCTTGCCAGTATGGCTGTCGCCATCCACCTGACAACGCCTTCCTCTTCATGTCGAACTCCATGCGGCGGTATGGCCATCACCATCAACTAAGCTCCGCCTATAAAGGACCCTCCAGACACGCTAACTCTAATATCTCTGATCTCTAAGCTCTCCTCTTCTCCCCCAAGCTCCAAAACTCATTTCGAGCACTCCATTCCTGTTGGCCAGAGTTGACTTGACCGTCGGAGGGTCCTGTCGGAGCCACCCCCCGGCTTCGGATGGGAGTTCGTTTTGCAGATCCCCAACGGCGACCTCATTGGCCTCCACTCCAGTAGACTACGACGATGACCAAATTCTACATCAACAGATTGGCGCTAGAGGAAGGGCCTGAACCTCCGAGGTTCCCTTGTTCTTAAAGGAGTGCTCGACGACTTTTCTCTTCCCTCTCCGAAGATCTCCCTTTTCTCTCTCGAAGAGAAAATGCCTCCCAGGAGAGCTTCGACATGGCGCTCGACGGCCTCCATGGCCCGATCCCATCCAGATCCGTCTGTTCCTGCTTCAGCCCCGACAGCTCAGGTTCCACCTATACCTACGGTGGATGTGGAGCAGTTCGATCTGCTTGTCCGATAGGTCCGTGGCCTCACAGAGGCATTGCAGGCTATACAGCAGCCCCCGATGGTGACTCCACCAAAAAACCCATCATTGAAATGTTGGGAACCGGCCCCAAGGAAGAGTACCAGGGCCAGCATACCTGTCGCCCTAAAGAAGAAGAAACAGAGGGCCGAGGATCCATGTTCGGATCATTATTCTCTTCTGGGGGAGATCTTCCCCATTCGTAGTTGGAAGCCCCCCAAGATTTGCAACCAAGACGATGCCCTCGATTGCAGACTGTGGGAGATGGACCGACGTATTGAAGAGCTTGGCCACGTCGCACCGGCTCATCATGCCGACGTCCATGCCGAACCTCCCTTCTCTTTTTGAATTATGCAAGAACCTGTTCGACCGACCTTCGAGCTCCCTCAACTGGAAAGCTACGATGGAACTTCTGATCCGGTTGATCATCTGGAGGCCTTCCGTGCTATGATGCTGCTCTACGGTGCTTCAGATGCCATACTGTGCTGAGCTTTCCCATCTACCTTAAAGGGAGTAGCTAGAAACTGATACTTGGCACTGAAGTCGAGTACGATATTCTCTTTTGATCAGATGAGTAGTCAGTTCGTGGCTTACTTCATCAGCAGTCGACGTCCGTGCCAAGGTTCGGACTCCCTGATGAATGTCAAGCAGAAGTGGGAGGAATCCATCCAGGCTTACGTTATCCGATTTAATGCCGTGGCATTAGAGGTCCGGGACTTGGACCAGTCTGTTGCGATGGCCGCGCTCAAGGGTGGCCTTCAGAAAAATGACTTGCTGTTCTTCCTAAAAAAAAGTATCCCAGGGACTTCACCGATCTGCTGGCTCGGGCCGAGGTTGTTGCTCTTGTTAGGATGAGGTTCTCCTTCTATTCCTAATCGAGGTTGACTCGATCACTCGGGAGAGATCTTATCTCTAGCTGAGGTTGATGCTCATGTTAGGATGAGGTTCTCCTCCTATTCCTAATCGAGGTTGACTCGGTCTCTTGGGAGAGATCTTATCTCTAGCCGAGGTTGTTAACGATCGCTCGGGAGAGATCTTATCTCTAGCCAAGGTTGACTCGGTCGCTCGGGAGAGATATTATCTCTAGCCGAGGTTGATGCTTGGGTTAGGATGAGGTTCTCCTTTTGTTCCTAATCGAGGTTGACTCGGTCACTCAGAAGAGATCTTATCTCTAGCCAAGGTTGATGCTCGAGTTAGGACGAGGTTCTCCTCCTATTCCTAATCGAGGTTGACTCGATCGCTTGAGAGAGATCTTATCTCTAGCCGAGATTGTCAATGATCGCTCGAGAGATATCTTATCTCTAGTCGAGGTTGATGCTCGTGTTAGGACGAGGTTCTCCTCCTATTTCTAACTGAGGTTGACTCGGTCGCTCGGGAGAGATCTTATCTCTAGCCGAGGTTGACTCGGTCGCTCGAGAGAGATCTTATCTCTAGTCGAGGTTGTCCACGATCGCTCGAGAGAGATCTATCTCTAGCCGAGGTTGACTCGATCGCTCGGGAGAGATCTTATCTCTAGTTGAGGTTGATACTCGTGTTAAGATGAGGTTCTCCTCCTGTTCCTAATCGAGGTTGACTCGATCGCTCGGGAGAGATCTTATCTCTAGCCGAGGTTGTCAACGGTCGCTCGGGAGAGATCTTATCTCTAGCCGAGATTATTGCTCGCGTTAGGATGAGGTTCTCCTCCTGTTCCTAACGCGGCAATTTTTGACTGCTTCTTTCCTATCATCGCATAGTTTTCGCATCCAAAAATAATATTATCGAAAGGAAAGAATTTTATTGAAAGGAAGTTACTAGCAGCGCGTCCCCAAATTCTGTATTTCAGGGTCGTGGTAGCGTTGTTCCTCCGCATTTCTTCGATAATAAGTCTCAGGGTGGACGACCTCCTCATGCTGGCCTCAATTTGGTGCAAGTTCTTATCGCTGGGAGACGACGAATCGCTGATGCACCAAGCTCCTCTTAGGGGCAATGTGGATGATGCCATAAGGTGACCGACCTTCTTGCAGTCTCTGGCTCTAGCAGTGCCGAGCTCCTTGCCATCTCTGGCTATGGCAGCGCCCTTGGCCGATCTTTTTCTGCTTCAGACTGGTGGCGGAGGAATTTACCCAATCGTCCCTTTCTGACGAGCTCCTCAATTTTATCTCAAAGCTGGATGCATTCCTTGGTGTCGTGGCCATGGTTGCGGTGGTAGAGGCAGTACTTATTTCGATCGCGCTTGTTTGGGGGAGACTGTAACCCTTCTGGTGTTGGCAGCTGGTTCTTCACTTCGATGAGAATCTGAGTTCGAAGAGCGTTGAGGGGGGCATAGTCGTGGAACCTTTCGGGAGGAGGGCTTCTTTGCACCCCTCTGTCGGGGTTTCCTTGGTGGCGAGCTCGAGAAGTTTGGGCCCGCCTGCTTTTAGAGTGAGTCCGTGAGCGCGGTCGAACTTCATTTTGTTCCTTTGGGAAACCTGCGGGAGAACTTCATGCCACTTCATCAGGGCTTTCTTGGAGTCATACTCGAGAGGGAGTCCTCACTTGCCCTGGGGCGGTTGTGAGCTTGACCGAACTTCGTCTCACCTCGTATGAAATCTTTGTAGGGGACTTCCTTGGTGACATACTCGAGTGGGAGTTCGGCCTCGCTTGCACCGAACTTCATTTCGATGATGAGGTTTGAGGGGAGAGTTCGGCCTTGCGTGCGCCGAACTTCATTCCGATGATGAGCTTCGAGGTGAAGTTCGGCCTCACTTGCGTCGAACTTCATTCCACTTTTTTGCGAAAGCCTCCATAGGAGGACTTCCTGCTGCTTTTGTCCGGACTTCCTTGAGGACGAGCTCGAGGGGAGCTCGGCTTTGCTTGCCCAAACTTCACTCCACCTCCGGTGAATTCTTTGTAGGAGGTTTCGTTGATGACATACTCGAGGAGGGAGTCCGGCCTCACTTGAGCCGAACTTCGCTCAGCTCTCCATCGTCCGCCAGCCGCTCTCTCAATCGAGAATCGACCCCAAGGAAGAGTACCAGGGCCAGCATACCTGTCGCCCCGAAGAAGGAGAAACAGAGGGCCGAGGATCCATGTTCGGATCATTGTTCTCTTTTGGGGGAGACCTTCCCCATTCATAGTTCGAAGCCCCCCAAGATCTGCAGCCAAGACGACGCTCTCGATTACAGACTATGGGAGATGGACTGGCGTATTGAAGAGCTCAACTGCGTCGCCCCAGCTCATCATGCCGATGTCCATGCCAAGCCTCCCTTCTCTCTCTGAATTATGCAAGAACCTGTTCCACCGACCTTCGAGCTCCCTCAACTGAAAAGCTACGATGGAACTTCTGATCTGGTTGATCATCTGGAGGCCTTCCGTACCATGATGCTGCTCCACGATGCTTCAGACGCCATACTATGCCGAGCTTTCCCATCTACCTTAAAGGGAGTAACTAGAAATTGGTACTCAGCATTGAAGCCAAGTACGATCTTCTCTTTTGATCAGATGAGCAGTCAGTTCGTGGCTCACTTCATCAGCAGTCGATGTCTGTGCCGAGGTTCGGACTTCCTGATGAATGTCAAGCAGAAGTGGGAGAAATCCATCCAGGCTTACGTCACCCAGTTTAATGCTGCGGCATTAGAGGTCCGGGACTTGGACCAGTCTGTTGCGATGGCCGCGCTCAAGGGCGGCCTTCAAAAAAATGACTTGCTGTTCTTCCTGCAAAAAAAGTATCCCAAGAACTTCGCTGATCTGCTGGCTCAAGTCGAGAGATATGCCCGTGCAGAAGAAGCCTTCAAGTTGAAAGACGAGGAAGCCCTGAGAGAGCGGCTGGCGGACGATGGAGAGCCGAGTGAAGTTTGGCTCAAGTGAGGCCGGACTCCCCCCTCGAGTATGTTGTCAACGAAACCTCCTACAAAGAATTCATCAGAGGCAGAGTGAAGTTCGAGCAAGCAAAGCCGAGCTCCCCTCGAGCTCGTCCTTAAGGAAGTCCGGACAAAAGCAGCAGGAAGTCCTCCTGCGGAGGCTTTCACGGAAAAGCAGAATGAAGTTCGACGCAAGTGAGGCCGAACTTCACCTCGAAGCTCGTCATCTAAATGAAGTTCGGCGCACGCAAGGCCGAACTCTCCCCTCAAATCTCATCATCGAAATAAAGTTCGGCGTAAGTGAGGCCGAACTCCCGCTCGAGTATGTCATCAAGAAAGCCCCCTACAATGATTTCACATGAGGTGAGATGAAGTTCGACTGAGCTCATAACCGCCCCAGGGCAAGTGAGGACTCCCTCTCGAGTATGACTCCAAGGAAGCCCCGACGAAGTGGCATGAAGTTCTCCCACAGGTTTTCCAAAGGAACGAAATGAAGTTCGGCCGCGCTCACGGACTCCCTCCGAAAGCAGGCGGGCCCGAACTTCTCGAGCTCACCACCGAGGAAACCCCGATAGAGGGGCACAAAGAAGTGCTCCTCCCGGAAGGTTCCACGACTACGGCCCCCTCAACGCTCTTCGAACTCAGATTCTCACCGAAGTGAAGAACTAGCTGCCAAGATCAGAAGGGTTACAGTCTCCCCCAAACAAGCACGATCGAAATAAGTACTACCTATACCACCGCGACCATGGTCACGACACCGAGGAATGTATCCAGCTTCGAGACGAAATTGAGGAGCTCGTCAGAAAGGGGCGGCTGGGTAAATTCCTCCGGCACCAGCCTGAAGCAGAGAAAGATCGGCCAAGGGTGCTGCCATAGCCAGAGACGGCAAGGAGCTCGGCGCTGCCATAGCCAGAGAGCGCAAGAAGGTCGGCCACCTTACGACATCATCCACATTGCTCCTGGGAGGAGCTTGGTGCATCAGCGATTCATCGTCTCCCAGCGACAAGAACTTGCACCAAATTAAGGAGGCCAGCATGAGGAGGTCATCCACCCCGGGACTTATTACCAAAGAAACACAGAGGAACAACGCTACCACGACCTTGAAATACAGAATTTGGGAATGCGCTGCTAGTAACTTTCTTTCAATAAAATTCTTTCCATTTGATAATAATATTTCTGGATGCAAAAACTATGCGATGATAGGGAAGAAGCAGTCAAAAATTGCCACATTAGGAAATAGGAGGAGAACCTCGTCCTAACGCGAGCAACAACCTCAGAAGGCCTCGTTCACCTTAGACGAGATGAAACGACGGCGAGATGATGGTCTCCCCAATCAGCAACAGTCGTTAGGAATAGGAGGAGAACCTCATCCTAACACACATCAACCTCGAAGCGAGATCTCTCAACTCCGCTAGAGATAAGATCTCCCCGAGCGATGTGACAACCTCAACCAGAGATAAGATCTCTGAGCGACCGATCAACCTCGCTAGAGATAAGATCTCTCCGAGCGATCGTTGATAATCGACTAGAGATAAGATCTCTCCCGAGCGATCGATCAACCTCCATTAGGAACAGGAGGAGAACCCGTCTAACACGAGTATAACCTAGGCTAGAGATAAGATCTCTCCCGAGCGACCATTGACAACCTCGGCTAGAGATAAGATCTCTCCGAGCGATCGAGTCAACCTCGATTAGAAATAGGAGGAGAACCTCATTCTAACCCAAGCATCAACCTCGGCTTAGAGATAAGATCTCTTCCGAGCGACCGAGTCAACCTCGGTTAGGAATAGGAGGAGAACCTCATCCTAATTCGAGCATCACCTCGGCTAGAGATAAGATCTTTTTCGAGTGATCGAGTCGACTCGGCTAGATAAGATCTCTCCCAGCGATCATTGACAACCTCTGCTAGAGATAAGATCTCTCCGAGCGACCGAGTCAACCTCGATTAGGAAAGAGGAGAACCTCATCCTAACACGAGCATCAACCTCGGCTAGAGATAAGATCTCTCTCGAGCGACCGAGTCAACCTCGGCTAGAGATAAGATCTCTCCTGAGCAACCGAGTCAACCTCAATTAGGAATAGGAGGAGAACCTCATCCTAACGCAAGCAACAACCTCGGCCAGAGATAAGATCTCTTCCGAGCAATCGTGGACAACCTCGGCTAGAGATAAGATCTCTCCCGAGCGATCGAGTCAACCTCGGTTAGGAACAGGAGGAAACCTCATCCTAACACGAGCATCAACCTTGGATAGAGATAAGATCTCTCCCAAGTGACCGAGTCAACCTCGGCTAGAGATAAGATCTCTCCCGAGCGACCATGGACAACCTCGATCAGAGATAAGATCTCCCCTGAGGAAAGCTCGGCCGCAGGAGATAAGGTCTCCCCCGAGTGCCCGGTACAACTTCGGCTAGAGAAAGCAACCATGTCAACCTCGGCTGGAGAGCTTCAACTTCAACCTCGGCTAGAGATAGGATCTCTCCCGAGTGACTGTGTCAACCTCGGCTGGAGAGCTTCAACTTCGACCTCGGCTAGAGATGGGATCTCTTCCGAGCGACCGTCTTAACCTCGACTGGAGAGCTTCAACTTCCACCTCAGCCAGAGATAAGATCGGAGACAACCTCGCCCTGAGATAAGATCTCTCCCGAGCACCTGCATCGACCTCGACTGTAGGAGACAATGTCGCCCCCGAGGAGCGCAACCTCCGGCTTCGATCGTAGTGGACGAAGCCCCCCTCAACCTCAGCTGGAGATGGGATCTTCCCCGGGCATCAACTTCGATATCAGCTTTAGCTGGAGGTGAGATCTCCTCCAAGCTTCGATCTAGACCAGCATGGAGCTCAGAGGAAGACTTCAGCAGTCGCCTTTCCTGCAGTCCCTTTCTTCGATTTTCAAACTCGAAAGTGGGGGGGCTAGTGTTGGGGATAAATCCCGCTTCCGCCGAAGTCTAGCTCGATGCTCAGCCTAATGCAACCAGTAGCCGTAGAAGAGCTTCAGCAGATGGACTTCAGCCAAACCCCCAGTGGTTGAGCTTCTTCTAACCCGTTCAGTCGATCGAGCTACTTAGCTATCGAGCTCCTTCGGACCCCTCAGCCATCGAGCTTCTTTGGAGTCCCTTCGTCAGGACCGAACCCCTCCAGCCGGCCGAACTGCTTAGCGGCCAAGCTTTTCGAACTGCTTAGTGATCGAGCTCCTTGAGCTCCAAGCGGTCGGGCTTTAACGGAATCCTCCAGTGCTCGAACTCCTCAGCGATCGTCCCTCGGCCGAACTCCCCGAGCAGCCATCCCTTCAGTCGATCGAGCTCCTCCAAACTCCTCTACGACCGAGCTGCTCTCAAGCTTTCCCTTCAATCGAACTCTCCTACAAGTCCGAACTCCTCTAGACGATCAAGGAGATCGAACGATATGGCCACCACTACTGATGATACCACTCTCTCCATAACCAGTCCCATGCGGCCCACGACCTGCCAGTATGGCTGTCACCATCCGTCTGATGGTGCCTCCCTCTCCGTACCGAACTCCATGCGGCCCATGGCTTGCCAGTATGGCTATTGCCATCCACCTGACAATGCCTCCCTCTCCATGTCGAACTCCATGCGGTGGTATGGCCGTCACCATCAACTAAGCTCCATCTATAAAGGACCCTCCAGATATGCTAACTCTAATCTCTCTGATCTCTAAGCTCTCCTCTTCTCCCCCAAGCTCTGGAACTCATTTCGAGCACTCCATTCTTTTTGGCCACTGACTTGACCGTCGGAGGGTCCTGTCGGAGTCACCCCTCCATCAGCTCCAGACGGGACTTCATTTTGCAGGTCCCCGATGGCAACCTCATCGGCCTCCACTCCAGTGGACTCCAACGACGATCAGATTCTATGTCAATAATTACCATCATAAAAAATGATTAAAATAGTAACCAAGATCATTTATAAAAAAAATTATCTTATAATCGGACACCGTTTGATCCTTTGATCACTCATTTATCATTTAACGATCGAAACTAACATATACTAAATTGACCAAGATAACGATATTCGATTGAAGTGAAACTTTGATAGTATGCTATAAACATCACCGACATCATCGTTGTAGATTTTTGGATCCATAGAAGATCTTTATCTATCAGATCATCGCATCATCGTTCGTGGTTGTCAAAATTAAATTTTTCTGATCGACGAAGCTAGCGCCATCGGATCGAGGCGATCTTTTGCGACGATACTCTAATGATAATTATTTAGATAATGAACAGTAAAGATGAACATTAAATTTTAAAATTATATAATATTTAAAAATATATATATAGCAGTGGTTAAATTAACTGCTGTCATAAATAAGCTCATAGCAGCGGTTCCTACTAACCACTGCTATAGGTTCAACTTGTTAGATATATGTGCCCTAGAAGTCAGAATTGACTGACACTTGTAATACACTTCTAGGGGCAAAATTATAATTTTGACTATAATCAATAAAATGGATTATTTTCTATCATATATGTGTATTTAGTGTCTATGATACATTCTTTGAGTTAATGGTAATGATAATTCATATTTTCAAAAGTTAAAAATTTAAGACATGAATAATCATTATTAACTCATAAAATGCTTTCGACCATAGGATCATCACGAGGATGGTGATTGATCCAAAAAGTTGGTGTACAATCGCTTCTCTTTAGTAGATGAGTCTTGAGTCTACGGTGTGGAGACATCGGAGCGAGAGTATAGGTACTCGTTAGAGAACGAGGGCATTGAGCATGACCACCTCGAGTAGTCATTAGGAAGTCTACCTTCTCGTCGATGACTGACTCGATGCTGCAGTGGTGTGTCTGGTTCTTTGACCTAAGGTGCATCGACAGTTTACCTTGAGGGTGTTATAGTTTGACTACACCATTAGTCGGTCTCCTAGCCATATGGAACCCTGAGGTGTATGTTAGCTATAGCATGTTCATTGTAGGAACTGGATAGCATCAAGATGGAATCTATCTACCTCGGTGGTAGAGGAGCAGCCCTATGATGATCATGAGAATCAAGTCCAGAAGTCCATGGCCATGGCAGAGTGAAATAACAGAAAGAGTTTCTATTTAGGTTTTCAAATTGGACTTGAATCGAATGGTTACATCATATGATAGAGACTAGGGTTTGACGAGTTCACCTTAACCCTAATCTGATCGGGGCTCAAGATAGAAGAACTTAATCACACAAGTAGCTGCACCAAAAGCTTCGCATTCAGCTCTGATGGGTTGCCACCATATACTGCTAGGTGTCACTGATGGATTTTGGAAGCAATTAGAATGATTTAGATGTTCGATCATTCTAGCTGTTCGAATCAGAAGAGTTTTGATCCAGCAAAAGAAGTTTCGATAATGTCGATGATAGAGATCATGACATATCCCATTATCATACAGAATTGAACCTAACTGAGTTACACAAACAAGAGTTTGAATTTGGTGATCATCAATTGAATTGATCTAGTTCAATTGATCTGAATGAGATTCAATTAGGTTCAAGGAAATCGTGCTAGCACTCGATTGAACCTAACATTCTTCTTTTACTATCATGAAAAAATTATCTTGACTGAGCTTATGGAGTTTGTGCTCAATCAAAAGGCCTTCATATGGTCTGACTGGAGGTTGTCCAAGTCAGAAAAGGTTGTCTTATTTTGTAGGACATTATCTGCCATTTTTGGTCACCTGCCATTTCTCGTTCTTTGACTTTGGTCAAAAGTCTACCTTTGACTGGTCAAATGTTGACCATTGATACTTTGACTTCTGTCCATGTGTCACGCACCTATTCAAGAGCTGGTGGGGGCCTGTCCCCCTGCCAGAACCTCGCAAGAAAGAGGGCGCATGCCACCCTTGCCATGTGCCCAAGCTGGAGGCACCTAGGAGTCCCTATTGGACGGGGACTCCATCTCCTTTTTGGATTCCAGTTAGAGTTCTCCTAAGAACCAACTTTGACTGATCTTAGGTGTCCTCTAAGGAGGAATCTAGGAGACTCTATTCCCACCAATCAGATTTAGATCTGATTTTACAAAGAGTGATGATTGGTTGGGAAGAAGAGGAGTTGGATCACAGTTAGTCTATAAATAAGACCCTACACCCAACTCAAAGAGGAATCTAAATTAATTGAGATCTCCATGCCCCAAGGCCTTTTCTCCTCTCTACCTCCATGCCAAAGCATCTTCTCTCTCTCCTCTCCACGTCCAAAAGGGTTTTGGACCTTGGTTGATGCAATCTAGATAAGAGAAAGGCGAGTGAAAGCTAGAAGGCTGAGCTGCTGCAAAGGACGACTGCTGATCTTCAAAAGGAGTTTTGAAGATCCTCCAGATCAGATCCAGATCTGATTTCTAGAGACATGATAGAAAAGAAGAGGATCTCTAGATCTAATCTGAGTGGATACCAGTAGAGGCTAGGCACTTGCATGGCTTGAT
>QRFJ01003642.1:0-93953 GCA_006176705.1 Cocos nucifera
CATCCCTTAACTTGATTATCCTATTAGTGTGCTTATCTAAGAAATATACATGGATAATTATAGAATGATATTAATAAAATTAATCTTGATAAAAAAATGATCTTTAAATATTCGTAAATCAAGTCCGCATAGAAATAGTCATTGAGAATTTTATCTAACATATTATATTGTAGATGGATTTATATATATTAAAATGTAATTCACGATGACATAATACGTTATAGTATATCAAATCTGTTGATCTTTTATTTGTACTTGCATGATTAGATATGACAGTCAAACAGATTCAACTTCTTGTTATTATTACATTCTTTAAAATATTTATAATATATATGTAAGAATATTTTTTATGAAAAATGCTACAACCACCAACCGCATCAGCCCAAAACTAATTAAAAATAATAATTTATATTACATTATTATAAGGAAAATTTTAAATTATATATCCTCTAACGTCAAAGTCGAGTAATAAACATTGGAGTTTAAAATTTTTTATTTGGTGAAAAGTTATATGTCTCATTTAATTTGCTTAACCAATAGTAGATTAAATAAATATCCTATAGTACGAATGTACTAATACTAATCAATTAATTTATCTTACTGATTATTTCAAGAATGTTCTATTTTATAATCAAAAACAATCAGTATTAGTCTTTTATTAATCAAGTATCCCAATATATAAGTATATCATTCCAAATGGACTTTACCTTTTTTCGTACACCTGGTTGGAGTTATGATGTGTATAGAGGCTGTGATTACACTTAAAGACATAATTAAAAGTCAGATCGATATTTCTAAAGACAGACTGACATATCAGTTATTTGTTAATTGTCACGCCACTTACCGCTATGGTTCATTTCTTATTTTGATACAGACAATCCCCCCCCCCATAATTGCACGTCTTGTATCAAAAAGAGAGACCCCCACTGCCCACAACCTATAGCTATAACTGTTACCATAAGCCTTCTTCTTCTAAAGAAATTATAGTTGTTTATTTGTCCATTGTCAACTTTATCTATTTATTTTGACCCATGGTCATGAAAGGTTATATTATTTTGTGGTGAGTGGCCCATACCATCCTTTTAGTACTTCGATAAGCGAGCTATTTGTAATTAGTGTTGATTATCTGACAATGCTGTTAAGCTTACCTACTCACTATTATAAATAATAACACTAAAAATTAATTATTTCCTTAAGAATGGTAAATATATTCTATATAAATTGAGCTCTGATGCCAATTAAAGGTTCATTGAATAAGTACCAGTCCACATTGTATATATCAATATTTAATGCCCAGGAAGATGGGCACCGTTGCTTATCATTTTATTAAATTATCAGTCACTTAATATATTATCGTTGATAGCATCTTTCCAATGATTACATAAGCGAGGCGAGACAAGTCGGCGGTGAGAACAATAACCTCTGTATTGCAAGTCTGTGAGAGTGAGAGAGAGAGTTCCCACGCCCCCGAGAGAAATGTGAGTGTCCAACCAAAAAAATTTTCACCCAATAATCGAAAATTCACTTGTGTGGTGTGTTAGAATGTTACTAAATTAATGTCAATTAATTATGTACTAAGAAAATGTGGTGTGTGGTGTGGTGTGATCTCATAGATATACCAATGATGTGGTGCACAGATGCATTACCTATAGATAGTAAATAATTACGCAAAAAGTTAATAAAAAAACTAATTTAATGAACCATCCTTAGATTAGCACGAGTTGCTTTTGTATCGCAACAAGAATTTTGTTCTCATTTACAGTCTATTTGTGGTAGTACTAGCAGTCCACTTAAAAAAAGTTAGGTATAAATATCTCACAATTTGATTATAATGCTAAATCTAAATAAATGATGTCGAATAAAGATTTTTATTAAATTTCAATCTTTAATTATATAATTAACTCAATAATTTGATTATATTTTACCCTTTCCTTTATTGCATTAGCATTCCACGATCTTATGTTATCATTTATCATTATATTTTGACAATTATAAATTTTGTTTATCCAACTCTCTGAGCTTCAATCAAAGATTGTGTGTATTTCAATAATCATCAGACAATATTCACTATAGCGTGGTTTAAACGGTTATCTCCTGCACTGCCTTCAGTATGACCATATGCTAAAAAATTTTTAGCTGAACATTCATTATACTTATAAATTTCCTCCATTAATGTAACCAACTGTTACTCTTCATTATGCTTTCTTCTATTAGCTATTAGTTCTAGTAATGATTAAGAACAGCTCAGCCAATTAAATCTCCCATTTTATCTGTGTTTGTTTTTTTTTTTTTTTTTTTTTTTTTTGTGTTTTTTTAGTATTCTTTCAGCACCCATATTTTAATATAACACAGACTAATTTCACCAGTCTTCCAATGTTTGATAATGCTTGAACAGGGGTATCGCTCTTGTTCATGTTATATCAGTTATGCTGTAGGATATATAAGAAGTCGTAAATGAGGTACTAGGGTACAATGTAATGCAGAGAGAAGATGGGGATAAGCGTATATTAGATACTAGAAGGAGAAGCGCTCGGATCAAATTTTCGTTAACCGTAGTTTACAAGAGAAGCTGAATGAAGTGATTCACATATGTAATGTTCTAAACGAATCGTTCAATTGTGTCTAAATTCCTAAATCCCCTTTTCTTACTCATTAAAATTACAAATTTCCTTAAGTAAACTAACCACTTCTTACTGTTGTATACTTCAGACACTGTTTATGGAATTGTATCACCAGCTCCAATAAAGATCTTTTGGAACTTATTGTATTTTCATCTTCTTTTTCTTTATCGCGTTAATAAAGGAAATAATAACAAAATAATAAACAGAAATAATTCTGAAAGTCTGCATGAGTTTTCACATTAAGTTCACTACAGATAAAAAAATCAATAACTCTATTAAGGTTCAAGACTATGAAATGTCATCTTTTGCAATAAGCGCTTTACTAATGAATGAGTCAATATCCTGCCAGACGATGAGGTTTCCTTCACTTATATACCAATATGCAGACACAAATAAAGGTCACAGCTAGTTTAGTCGTTTCAATTAAGTTAATTATAACCCGTTTCCCAATTTCTCTATTTAGAAGATGTGACTTACGCAATAGATTATTATAGAGTGACGGTGTCATGTCCTTAGACCGATATGTAGCCTAGTAATTTAGATAAGGAAGGGTATCTTTATTCATATGAATATTCTATTCAATTTAGAAATTAACGATCTAATATTTATATTGATGAGATTCAGTTCCAGGTCTAACTGTATAACGAAATGGTCTGTGAGAAGACGCACGGATGGTGGATACTAGGTGAGACTTCTATGAATCTCAGTACCTTTTTTCTAAATTATTATCAATTCTCTTCAACCTACATTCTTTTTTAAATATCATTCATAATTTCCTTTTTCCCTTCAACAACTTAGTTTAAAATTTCGAATAAAGAAGTAGTTTTTAATATCATCTTAATTTTTTACCTTAGGGTTGCTGTATACAATAACAATTATTTATATAATATTCACATATCTTTAATCCTAGTTCTATCACTACCTTGCAATTAGGTCTCCGATTATTATATTTTATCAGATACTAACTTAGACGACTTTAGGTATGTTCATATAATAAGAATAAGTATAAATATATGTGTAGCTCGATATGAATCCTTAACAAATTATTTAAATCGCTTTCAACCTGGTAGTCGGCTATCTCCTTTTAAAACATCAAACGGATTCTCTTTACTCTAAGAACAAGGATGTATAGAGCCCAATGTATCTCTTAGTTCCTAACAGCATAACTTGTACTTTATTCTCCATTTAGCCATTATAGATCATCAATGCACAACATGTTGATAGACTAGGTCTGGCACGTCTCCACTTTACGACAGTTCGTGATGAATCTAAATGCGCAAGATCATGATATATCTATGGCGTTGATTAATAATCATAAATGTCTATTCTTTTAAATTGCAACAGCCTATTATCTAGGATGTGTACAGAGTGTATAATGAGCAAAGTAAACAGGGAAAGAAGGGTTAGTTAAAAGGTCTTCGTAAGTATCTACTGTAGTATTAGAAATATCCTTCTAATACTTTTCTCACATACCCTAGCGTAGTAATTAAGAGTTCTCTCCAATTACTGCCTTTTGAAACACCACAATAATATTTTTTCTAATTGAATAATACGGTAACCTCTTTTTAAAGACATGTTTCTAGTCCAATCATTCGGATATGTGTACCAAAGCTTATAAATCTTCTGAATGATACTGTCACCTAATCATCTTTAAAGGTATGGTATTGCAGAAATTAAGGTAGTGGATACAGGATGGGAGTCTCTGTTAGCTTAATAAGCTCTATCATAACGATATGATTAACAGTGTTCGTTAAGCTCCAGCCTTTTCACACCGGATTCTCAAGTAGCGATTTATTTTCTCGGACCGTAGTGGTCAAATTGTTCAGGGAGATTACAGATCGAGAAGATAATGGGTCGATTTTGAGTAGGTTCTGTATCAGGAGGTGGCATGCGCGATTCACATCAAGAGACGACCGCTGAAAGCAGAAGTATAAGTGTCAAAAGGGTTGATGAGCGATTGGGTTGGGCCAGTTCTGTGCTGGAATGGCAAAAATCTCAACCAAGGGCCGCTCAGTTCAAGCTGATTGTTTTTTTAGGAGTAATACTGAGGTCTCGCCTTGATAGGGGAGCGATGGGAGGGAAGGTAAACGCTGTGCTGGTGGCAGCCACGGTGCGGTCGGGAAAGTTCGTCGAATCTAAAATATGGGACAGCAAACGAGACTATAGTAGAAGTTGCACTGGGAGCACAGAACCCCCCCTCTGAAAGGCAATGGTCAGAATTGGATTGAGGATCAATATCTAAATCGCTGAAGGTTAATCCGCAACCATTTAAATTTGATCAATTAGGACATGTCACACCAGTCAGTACCAAATACTAGGGAGGTGTACTTGGGGGTTCAGGGGAATGGTGATCTCATTGAGACTCGGAAGAAAGGAGAGGACGCGATTGACTTATATAGAGTGCGGATAGTGAAGCAAACCTGACCAAAGCAAATGGGCAAAAGTCATGAAGATCCCAAAATGGATTCCATGAGAGATATGAGTAGAGTGAATAGGACATAGGTGCGACCCAGCTGAAGGATAAAAGTCCATTGGAAATGTAATATGATATTTCGCAAAGAAGAAAGAAGGAGTGCAAGATGAAGATGGAGACCAGTATAAAGGCTCTAGTAAAGACTAGTGTGCAGAGGTGTCGTCGAACTGTTATGGTAGACCTATGTAAGAGGACATCTCCAATGGGGCACTGCTAAAAAGTCGTATTTCGATAATGCTTGCAATACGCTCCCACCTTAGACCTATGAGATCTGGTAGAGGATTTGAGATGAATCCCTAAATGGATGTAGCTAATTGAAGAGGTGTGATATGATACAACTGAGGACTTTACATCCAAGATGAGTCCAAGTATGTAGCTTTAGAAGATCCCATTATTGATTAAAGCAAGTTTCAGGTTGGAACATGTGTTTGATAAAGTGATGCAAAACGTAGATGGCTTTATTAAGAACGGAGAAGAACTCGGCATTTAATGAAAAAATGGCCCGAGTGGGTTTTCTTAATTTTGTACGTAGATGATATATCTTTAATTGAGAAATAAAGTCCTCACACTAGTAACGGAATAAAATCTGAGTTTGTTCCATCATAGTTCATCTATAGAGACTGGGGAAAGCATCCTAGCATCCTAAGAATGAAAATCATGGATAGATCTAGAAGAGGAGCTTGGTATGACGTCTATCCAACGTCACATAGAAACTATACTGTAAGAGATTCAGCATGAAAATTCCAAAAGGACTATCTTCTATAGGCCAGAATCATTTCTCTCTTTATGAAGGGATATGTCCCACAGGACATTCTTAAGAAGAGAGCGTATGAGTAAGAATTTTATATGCTCGAAGTAGGTCATGTAGTAGCAATGACAGGTTCGAGCATCACCATCTGGGTATATGCTCACTAGGAGCAGTGAGAGATACCCCGTCTAATCCGGAGAAAACATGGAAGATGTTAAAATCATCCTTAAGTATTTGAGAAATATAAGGAACGAATGATATTATGTGAGTCGAGATCTGAGCTTGGATTTATAAACTTCAACTTATTCAATCTGACATGATAACAGTAAATATTTAGGTAATCTCTATTCACTCTAAATTGGACCATCTACTAAAAAAAGTTCAATGCAACATACAAGTGGCTAAACTCTATGCAAAGTAGGAGAGTACATGATAGCACTCAGATGCATGTAAAGAAAAGCTGTGTGCTAAGAAAGTTTAACACTGAGCTCGGTAGCACCCTCCATTGATGGTCCAGTCCTGCTCTACTACGACAGCACTAGCGCATAGCTCACAGCAAAGGAACCAAAGGCATACCACGGACTAAAGCACATTCTATGTTGCTTTCATTTGGTTCATCAGTCGTGGATCGTAATGACGTCATTCTTAGAAAATTGACAAAAAGAAGACTAGCCGATCTTTCACTAAAGCCTTGCAATCCAGACTCACACCATAAGTCGAAGTAATGGAGTTGTGAAGAAATATGTTCCAAAAGCCCAGCGTATCAGTCTGTTTGACAGTGAGATATCGTAATAACTTATTATTATATAAAAATATTTTTGTATCGTTTTTCATCATAAATTTTATTCGTTCTAATGTAAATCATTGTGTGATTAAGTCCTTAAGGACCTTAGTTTCGATAAAAGAGATTTATGATTAGTCCTAAATTGTCACACCAAATGATAGGCTGTAATTAAGAAACAACAATCTATCAGAGCATAGGTTGCTATATGCCATATAGGTTGACTTGTCCTCTAAACCAAGAAGTGTGGAAACACTGATATGGCATACAGATGAGATGTATGGGTACATCGCCATTGAACGTGACCAACTCTAAAGCATTTTGCTATCGAGAATGTCTCTAATGGGATATAGGTATATGTATCCCTTAGACCTGAGATCACCTTAGTGACTTACAAGCAACTCACTATACTTTGGTACCAGACTAACTAAATTTCTAATTCAACAACGAAAGACTTTTGGGCACAGTCAATTACTTGTGAGGTCGGAGTATGATCAAGATGAAATTGACCACTCCAAGAGTTGGAGAAGAATGTATCACTGTATTTCAATATAGCAAAACTTTGGCTAGGATAATCCATTAGATGGATTTGATATTTTGAAATACAATATGGACAACCTGATCAGAGTTGACAGTTGAACTCTAAGGTATATTATGAGCATTATGGTCAAGGTAATGAATTATATGAAAACCATATTCATATGGGTTCTAAGGATGGTGTTCTACACCTTTCGACCTATCCGACCATCGGATATCATTGCTAGATGGTCACTTTGATTGGTACAAAAATTTATTCCTAAACTATCGACTTAGATTTGAATCTATGAGGTCACACATATTAGAGTTTACATTCCGATCGGATGGCGGATTAGCAATTTATAATCATTTTAGGGTTAAACAATCAATACGATTGGAGTTTAACCTAGTACAAGTGTTGCAGGAGGATCGATTAGCAATTCGATTGCTAATTAGGCTTAATTTGATAAAGCTAGAAGGTTGAGATTAAGTCTAATTAAATATGAATTTAATTAGATTTAGTTTGGACTTGATTGGATCAAGTCCAATTGGCTTATTGGATAAATCAAGTGCAAGAAAGAACTAGTCCTAGTCTAACTAGGACTCGGATCAACCCAATTTTCTAATTTGATTAGAAAATTAAATTAAAATTTAATTTAATTTAATTAATTTCTTAAATGGGTTAGGACCTTATTTAATTGGGTTGGTTTACTCTTATTTTTATTTGGTTAAAAAATCTTGTTTGACCAAGTCAAAATAGGAGTTCTAGTGTGACTAGGACTCCCTATTCCTTGTACCACCTAATCCTCATGCCCCATCCTTTTTTCTTTGTATTTTTTACATGAATAATCTCCATACCTAAAGGTTTCTCACACCTCCCTTCTCTCTTTCTTTTACTCATATGAAAGTTTGTTGGAAGACCAAGCCAAAAGGAAAATTAGTTTTGCTTAAGGATCCTATGGGATAGAATCCTTGTCAACCAAAACTCTCTCCATAAGTGTGCCGATCCAACCTTTCTTATTTTTTTAAATTTTTATGGTAAAATAGGAATTTTTTTGTGCACCCCCCTTTGCTAGTCCATGATAGAAAAAAAGGTGAGGGGGGCCAAGAGTTGGGCGCCCCAACAACTTTCCTTATTTGGTCCTTCCTAGTCTAGGTTTTTGATCTAACTTGAACTCTTCTTATCTCTTTATTTAAAGATAATTTTTGACTAAAATTTTCATGGATTGCAAACATTTAAGAGTCCTATTTGGTTTAGAAAAATTAGAGAAAAATTCATTTGGGTCGTGGAGATATTGAAAATACAAATTAAGATGTCTAGAAAAAGAACAAAGAAGAAGAAGAGGATCTTCTTCTAGGAATTTTGTTCTAGATCTCTTCCTCCCTTTTTGTGAGCTTTTGAGAGGTGTCTTAGCATCACAAATCTTTCTCTTTTCTTTTGCTATTATAAAGTATCCATGTTTTGAAGAAGAAAGCATCGGATCAACTGTCGAAGAGGGATCAGCACAGTGCTAGCATACTATGCTGATTTCCTACATCAGGATCTCTGATCATGTTCGTAGCCTCGTGTGGATGACTCCTAGAGGTCCGGATGCATGTGCGGCTTGTGACTTCATTCTCATAGTCTGGATCAGCAAGTTAGAACGTCTAACTTGCTTAGGTAATAGATCTGAATCTATTAACTTCATACCTGCATTTGATGTAGTGTAGATCTTAGGTTGATTTGATCAACCTTTTTTTCTTGTTTGATTTTAATTTTTGATTTAATATCATATCTTGATCATGTAATAGATATAAGATCTAGATATTTATATATTTATTTAAATAAATATTTAATTTATTTAAGTCTTTCGCTACATGATCTTGAAAATATTTCAAGATCTACCTGTGAAACCCTAGATCTGGTTCCTTCACCTTCCTCTCATGGTAGATCGATTTCTTACAGATCTTGGCAGCAGCAATTCACCAGTGAGATCATGTGTTCAGCCTATCACGAGACTCTCCATTCTTAGATCGATAAAACATCGATCTCACCCTTAGCAGGAGGCCATCTATGCTTATTGTACTAAGATCGACAAAATACCGACCTTGCCACGTAGCGAGATCAATAAAAAAATCAATTTCGATATGATCCAAAAAACTAATTGATTCCCAACCACTCTACAATCAAGTCACAGCTGTTCTCCAGCAATATCACAGCTAATCACCATCAAGGCAAATGACTAATAGCTGCTGTCTAGCTGGCTACTCCGTTATAACTAACTAACGACCTAACAAACTCTCTTAATGCCTAAGCAAATCCCTCTATACATAGAGAAGCAGGGTACCCTCCTGAAGGTAAGCACAAGATTCATAAAGTCAAAACTCTATTGAAATCTATCTTTGACTTTTTCACTAAAGAAAGATCAAAATTTCTTTTTACACAATCCCTCATTCTGCTTTTTAATCTTTCATTTTCATTATCTGTTGACAAGGCTTCAGCTGACTTAAGCATCGGAGGATCCTAAATCAGAGGATACCCCTATCGGTTCTTGGACTTTTTCTTGCAAGTTGGTCTGAGATCTTGATCGACCCAACCCCAATCAGCACTCCAGCATGAATTTTTTCAAAGAACCTGAAGTCATGCTCCAACAGATTGGCTCTAGAGGAAGGGTCTTACCCACAATCTTACGAAAATGATAAAGAAAGCGTCGAATTTGGCTCCATCTTCTCCAGGAACTCTCCTAGAGATGGTTCAATCCCATCCTCCAACAATAATTGATCCACAGTAATTCAATCTATTGGTGCAGCAGGTCCAAGCCCTCACCAACATAATGCAACAGCTCCAGCAAATAACAGAATGATGGTAAGAATCCGTTCCTAAAGAGGCTACATCATAAACCAACCATCTTTCAAGTCCTAAGAATTCCATCAGAAGCACCTTCTTGATCAAGAAAAGCACTCCTATGAAGCTGAATCAACCCCTTATAGCAAGAGACCGTTGTGAGAGGTGGATCTTGAACAGAAGCTTCAAGATCTTAAGAAAAAGCTTAAAGAGGTGTAGCTCGAAAGGCTTTCCCAGAGTAAGAAGGACTTTTATCTCACTTCCCTTTTCTCCATCGAAATCTTGAATGAATCGATTCCCGCTAGGCTCAAAATGCCTACCCTAGAATCATTTGATAGTTCCACAGACATAGCTTTATCTTGAGGGATACAGAGACGTGATGAGGCTTCAAGGAGCATTTGATACTCTTTTCTATATGGCCTTCTCCATCAACCTCAAGAAATCTGCTAGAGTATGGTTTTTTGAACTTCACCGAATGTCTATTTTATCCTTTGATCAGTTAAGTAGGCTCTTCATAGCCTATTTTGGGAGCAACCATCTTCATCTGAAGCACTCGGATAGTCTATTCTCCATGGTGCAGCAGGAGGGCGAATTTCTCTGAGAGTATATGACCCATTTCAATGTGGCCATTCTTGAAGTAAAAGACTTCAACGAGTTCGTTGCCATGTCAGCCTTGAAGCGGGGACTCAGAAGCTACCATTTGGTCTTTTTCCTTAGTAAGAACTTTTCAAAAAACTATGAAGAAATGTTGGCTCGAATCTAGAAGTATGCCCATGCTAAGGAGGAGGAGAAGTTAAGCAAGAAGGAGAAAAAGAACAAAGAGGAAAAGAAGTGATCCCATGAGGAAGGACATGGAAATCAAGGAAGTAGTAGTGAACCATCTTGAAAAAAATGTCTTAAAGCCCTCCCCAAAAATTTGACAGCTATGCTTTCCTGTCCACTCCTTGAATTGTAGATCTTGATGGAGATAGAAAATCAGAAATATCTCCACCATCCCAATCCTATGAAGGCCCCTATTGACAAAAAAAATAAGAATAAATTCTATCGCTTCCATTGGGATCACGGACATGACACTGAAGAATGTCGTTAACTTAAGAATGAGATTGTAGTCTTAATCCGTCGGGGCTACCTTGGCTAATATGTCTGAGACCAAAAAAATTAGGCCCTGGGGCTATGCCAGAAGCCAGAATGACACTGCTAAGCACAACTAACCAACCACAGGAGTCATAAACATAATCTCAAAAGGCAGTGGACCTCAGGGGCATTCAGGAGTTCCTCTCCAAAAAGGCAGCGCCCCAAAAATGTTGTTTTCTTTTCTAACGAAGATGTTCAGGGGGTTCAAACATCCCACAATGATGCTATCATCGTTTTCATGATGATAGCCAATTATGATGTAAAAAGAATTCTAGTGGATAATGGAAGCTCCGTAGATTTGTTATTCTATGATGCTTTCTCAAAAATGAATGTGCTAAGTAAATTGAGACAGGTTGACAGACCGCTGGTTAGATTTTTGGGTGACTTAGTGGCGATTGAAGGAGAAATTACTCTACCAGTTACTACCGAAAGTGAACCTTGTCAATTGATTGCACGACTTATATTTTTGGTCGTCAGGATACCTTCTGTGTACAACACAATCCTTAGCCGACCTGAGCTCAATGCTCTAAAGGCTATGGTCTCAACTTACAACCTACTGGTCCGATTTCCTATCAAGTTTGGAGTTGGAGAAATGTATGGAGATCAGGTGTTGGCCAGACAATGTTTTCTGATAGCTTCACAAATAAAAGAACCAACCAAAAGCTCACCAATTGAAATTCTTGATCAAGAGCAGTGAAGGTGAGGATGGAAAAAACCAAGGTGAGTCTACTTGAACCCCTTATTACCATTTCCCTTGGAAGAGATCTGAAAAAAACTATTCCAGATAAGAGCTCAGTTAAATGCCGACCTTAAGGAAAAACTAGTTCCTTCCTTCGGTAAAATGCCGATGTATTTGCTTGTGTTAGATATATGTGCCCTAGAAGCCAGAATTGACTGACACTTGTAATACACTTCTATGGACAAAATTATAATTTTGACTATAATAAATAAAATGAATTATTTTCTATCACATATGTGTATTTAGTGTCTGTGATACATCCTTTGAGTTAATGGTAATGATAATTTATATTTTCAAGAGTTAAAAATTTAAGATATGAATAATCATTATTAACTCATAAAATGCTTCCGACCATAGGATCATCACGAGGATGGTGATTGATCCGGAAGGTTGGTGTACAATCGCTTCTCTTTAGTAGATGAGTCTTGAGTCTACGGTGTGGAGACATCGGAGCGAGAGTACAGGTACTCGTTAGAGAATGAGGGCACTGAGCGTGACCACCTCGAGTAGTCATTAGGAAGTCTACCTTCTCGTCAATGACTGACTCGATGCTGCAGTAGTGTGTCTGGTTCTTTGACCTGAGATGCATCGGCAGTTCACCTTGAGGGTGTTATAGTTTGACTACACCATTACTCGGTCTCCTAGCCATATGGAACCCTGAGGTGTATGTTGGCTATGACATGTTCATTGTAGGAACTGGATTGCATCAAGATGGAATCTATCTACCTCGGTGGTAGAGGAGCAGCCCTATGATGATCATGAGAATCAAGTCCAGAAGCCCATGGCCATGGCAGAGTGAAATAATAGAAAGAGTTTCTATTTAGATTTTCACATTGGACTTGAATCGAATGATTACATCATATGACAGAGAAACTAGGGTTTGACGAGTTCACCTTAACCCTAATCTGATCGGGGCTCAAGATAGAAGAACTTAATCACACAGGTAGCTGCACCAAGAGGTTCGCATTCAGCTCTGATGGGTTGCCACCATATACTGCTAGGTGTCACTGGTGGATTTTGGGAGCAATTAGAATGATTTAGATGATCGATCATTCTAGCTGTTCGAATCAGAAGAGTTCTGATCCATCGAAAGGAGTTTCGATGATGTCGATGATAGAGATCATGACATATCCCATTACCATACAGAACTGAACCTAACTGGGTCACACAAACAAGGGTTTGAATCTGGTGATCATCAATTGAACTGATCTAGTTCAATTGATCTGAATGAGATTCAATTAGGTTCAAGAAAATCGTGCTAGCACTCGATTGAACCTAACGTTCTTCTTTTACTATCATAAATAGTTGTCCTGACTGAGCCAAAGGAGTTTGTGCTCATTCAGAGGCCTTCACCTGGTCTGACTGGAGTCTGTCCAAGTCAGAAAAGGGTTGTCTTATTTTGTAAGACAATACCTACCATTTTTGGTCACCTGCCATTTCTCGTCCTTTGACTTTGGTCAAAAGTTGACCTTTGACTGGTCAAATATTGACCATTGACACTTTGACTTCTGTCCACATGTCATGCACCTATTGGAGAGCTGGTGGGGGCCTGTCCCCCTGCCAGAACCTGGCAAGGAGGAGGGCGCACGCCACCCTTGGCGTGTGCCCAAGCTGGAGGCGCCCAGGAGTCCCTATTGGACAGGGACTCCATCTCCTTTTTGGATTCGATTAGACTTCTCCTAAGAATCAAGTTTGACTGGTCTTAGACGTCATCTAAGGAGAAATTTAGAAGACTCTATTTCCACCAATCAGGTTTAGATCTGATTTCACAAAGGGTTGTGATTGATTGGGAAGAAGAGGAGTTGGATCACGCTAAGTCTATAAATAAGACCCTGCACCCAACTCAAAGAGCATCACAATTCTTCATGCCCTAAGGCTATCTTCCTCCTCCTACTCCATGCCAAAGCAACTTCTCCCTCTCCTCTCCACGTTCAAAAGTATTTTGGGTTCTTGGTTGGTGCAATTCAGACGAGATAAAGGTGACAAAAGCTAGAAGGCTGTGCGCTGCTGCAAAGGACAACTGCTGATCTTCGAAAAGGTAGTTTTGAAGATCCTCCAGATCAGATTCCAGATCTAATTTTTGGAGACATGTGATAGAGAAGAAGAGGATCTCCAGATCCAACCTAAGTGGATATCCGGTAGAGGCCAGGCGCTTGCGTGGCTAGATCCAGAACCTTCCGCTGCTTACAGGATCATCAATGGGGTAATAGGATTACCCAACATCAAGGTAAATTAAATTTGATTTAATTTATCTTAGATTTTATTTTTATTTATTAAAATAATAAGAATCAGATCTAAAACATCTCAAGATCTGATTAGGATCAAAGAGAAAAATTTTTTGAAATATATCTCTTGATCTGATCAGATCTGAACGAACCTGGTCCGAAAAATCAGGATTTTCCCTTCAACTGGTATCAGAGCCAAGGTTCTAAAGTTGTTTAGATCTAATTTTAAATTTATTCTTAATTAAAAAATAAGTGATTTCAGATGTCACATGAGATGTGATCAGATCTGAAAATCAGAAAAAATTAAAATTAAATGATTTGGATCTAAGATTAGAAAATATGCATGACTAGTTCTAAAATAGAATAGTTCTATAGAATAGTCTTGCATGTTTATGAATTTAATCTTGATTAAATCATATTTTAGATCTATTTATTTACTATTTTTTGATATTATAATTATTATAATAACATCTAAAAAATAGCAAATAAAAATTATTTAATTTTAAAACATCATATGAGATATGATTGATGCATGTCTAGACTAGTTGTAGAATAGTTCTACATAGTTGTCTAGATTAGAATTTATTTTGATTAGATCAATTTAAATCTAATTTTTTAGATTATTATGAGATAATTTAGATCTAAAAATATGCATGATTCGATACATGAGATGTATGCAAAATATGCCATGATTAGATCTAATTCTGTATATGAGATATATGATATAGATCTAAAACTGTTTTGTAGTATTGCATGTTCCTGATTAAGGCGTTCCTCTTGGCCGTCCGGTCATAAGAATGAAGAAGGGTTTAAAGGCCCTCTCCTCCCATCCGATGGGGTGTTCTTATGATGTGTAGGGGTGCTGCGTGTTCGTCCTTAATCAGAAATCCCAAAACTTACTTTCTGCAAAACCCTAGATCCTGAAACCCTAGGATTTATTGTGCATATTTTGTTTATGAACCCTACTTAATTAAGAATTAAGATTATGGAATATTAATTAGGTCTAAAATTGAGAATTTCAGATCTAAGACATATTCATAATACTGGGTTCGGGCTTGGGTAGCTCAATTAGGTCTAAGCGGTTGATCAAACCGAATCAAGAGTTGGTTAGATGGGATCAACAATGCTTAAATTGACCAGCCTAATAGGATTAAGTCTGGGTCAAGATCGAGTCACGATCAAGCTAGACCTAATTAGGCTCAGAGGTTAGAGTCTGGATTGTAGGCTAACCCAATTGGTTCTGACTCAACAATTTGGTGTCTAAGGTAAGTTTGGCACATACGACCGACTGGTTTTTAATTGGAAGCTACTCGACCTGAATGCATTCTTGTACGAGTTAATGGCATATTCCTTCCACCGGTCTCACTTACCTGGCCATATCTGTTGACACAGTTCTGATCTGAGGTGGTCAATAATCCGAGCTAACCCATGCCACTAGGTTAGTCATAATTGTTATGACTATGACAAGTCTAGTTTAATGAGACCTGAATCAATTCTCCCTAAGAAAAGATTAAGTCTGAGGTCTTCCACCATTGTAGATGTGCGGGCCCTTCCCGGGGTTGATTGTTCTCGACTGGATACAGTGGCTCAGTTGCACCGAGAAAGATGCAACCATGTCTATTAGGCATTGGATGCTATGGGCTGGAGGATGAGTTGGGCTCAATATTTTGGATACGGTGAGAGACTCAATTAGGAATCCAGTCTGTGCAAATGGTGGGTCTGACTTAACTAAGGAGTGGATCAATATTTCGGATACGGTGAGATTCATGAATTAGAGATCCAAGTTTGGGTGCACCATGATTAGAGAATCATTGAACAAGAGTTGTTCACTCATTGGCTAACCCATCACCAATAACTGTTAGGTGAGGTGATGAGTCAGTTGGTGAGACCGCACCACCCACTAGAAATCATTAATCATGGAGATTTTTGCATCTCTACAGAGGGAGTGTAGGGATCCGAGAAAATAGTGGGAAGCTAATTTGTTTAAAAATAAAATTTCCTAAATAAATTGGTCAAGTCATAATTACAGTATCTAACTAGAATCTTTGACTCTCTACAGAAAAATGTCTGCGTCCAACCCATTAGGCACGTATCCTGGACACACATAGACTGATCGGACCCAATTATAAAGATTGGCTCAGGAACTACAAAATTAGTTTTGGGTTCCGAGAAGTTAACCCATGTATTGGACCAGGACCCTCCCACCTTACCAGCCCGTCCATCCACTGAACAGAGAGCATCTCTGAAAAAATGGATAGATGAAGATAATAAGGCTAGATATTACATGTTGGGCTCGATGTCTGATGAGCTCAGCACCAATATGAAGATATCGGGACTGCTCGCCAAATGTTGACTCACCTACAGGAGATGTTTGGTGAACAGAGTCGCGCAGCTAAGTATCAAGTTATGAAATAACTTTTTAAGGCTAAGATGAGTGATGGGCAGTCAGTCTAAGATCACTATTTGACGATGATCAAGGCATGGAAGAGCTTGAGAAGCTTGATGTGAAGTTAGACTTGAATCTTTATCGAGATAACCTCGACGTATCAGATCCTTAATCTCATCCTTAAGTTGGATGCACTGTTCGATATTGTGACTATGATCATGATGAAATCAACAATACTTCTTCCAATCGTGACTCCTTGATGGTGCTTTCATCGATGGAGGGTGTCGAACATATCTTGCCCCTTCAAGTTTCATTAGAATTTATGCACGAGAAGCAGTCAACGGAGCATAGGAGTTGAATTTTGTGCCGAACCTATTCGGCCTTGGACTTCATTAGGATGGCGAAGCTCTTTTATCTGTTGACTGCCGACTTAATTTAGCAAGAGCTCCATTTTTCTTTTGTTTCCATTTCTAACTTTTGCCTTTCGCTTCGCGCTAGTCAGAAGCGGCTTCATCCGCATGGATATGCTTAAATGCGAGCTCCAAAAGTTCTACATAGGTTCGAGGGTGGTTCTTATCTAGCGAGCAGGTGAACCTTGATCCCCTTAGACCTTTCTTCATGGTCGAAATAGCTATCTTCATTGAGGTCCTTGACCTCAAGTGTGGTGGCGTTGAAATGCACCACAAAGTCTCGTAGTGTCTTTCTTTCATTTTGCCTAATGAAGAAGAGACTATCGGACGTCCATGGCATTCTTCGGCTAGTGCTGAAGTGGGTTGCGAATAAGTCTTCTAGCTGCTCAAAGAAATGGATGCTTTCTGGTTGCAGTCCAAAGTACCAGACTCGAGCAGCTTTTTGAAGAGTTGCCAGGAAGCCTTTGCATGGAAGGGCGTTAGAAGCCCCTTGGATCATCATGAGAGTTTTGTAACTTTTTAGATGATCAACTAGATCCGTGGAGCCATCGTACGGCTCCACTTATGGCATTTTGAATCGACTTGAGATTGGTTCATCCATGATTCATCGAGAAAATGGAGGAGCTGTATGAATGCTGAGATTGTCGAGACCCCCTCGATTACTTACTTTTAATTGAATGAGTTGGTGGTCAATTTTCTTGAACTTGCATTCATGGTCATCGAGTTGCTATAGTTGTGAAAGACTTGGGGTAAAGGCCCCCGAAGAAGTCGAAGATGAAGAAGTTGATGGTGGGCATGACCTCTTTTCCTTATGAACGCTACGTCGGAGAGAAAGGGAGGCTGACCATCGAGAGTGGCGGGTGGCACAGTGTCAGTGCCACGATGGTGATGCTTTAGAATGATAAGAATATCGAGTCAATCATCATTTTGGTAAAGAAGATGGAGATCAGAGTGGGGAGTAACGACTGTGCCTTGATGGCACTACTTGTGCCAGTGGTTATTCCGCCACCGGTTGCTGCTGTTGTTGTTGGAGGCTATGCACGACCTCCATCAAAATCTTCATTTGCTGTATTTTGTTGGGTTTGAGTGTCCGCAGGAATAATTGGATGTAGAATACTAGGCTCTGCCATGGGAGGTGGAGGAAGACGATCTTCCCGATGGAAAGACTGTCTGGTAGAGCCGATAGAATGCTGAGCTCATATTTTTGGCATCTTTGTTAGAGCAATTTATTTTTTTGTATGGCCCCTACCTGATGTGCCAATCTATTGCGGCCAATCCTCTGATGCGCTTGTCGCCGGAGGAGATTATTTGAAAAAGAAGTCCATACCAATCGGAATATTTTTCGGTGAAAATCCTCCGATGTCTAAGTTAGTGGAGGATTGATGAATAGGATAATCAAAATAGAATTAGATAGAGTTTCAGCCTAGAATCTCCTTACCAAAGTATTCGATTTATCCTCTTTTTATAGGTGAATATAGTAGTAACCATCTGTAACGGTCATAAATCGTAAAATCCCATTTATTTCGGCATTAAGAAAGTAGTTAATGCTCAAAAATTAATTTAATAAAAATCTAATTAAATTATTTTTCATAATATTTTTTTATATAATATAAATCATAATATTTCATCTAAATAAAATATTCAAACTAAATCAAACTAAGCTAGAAATTTGGAAAACTCAAATATCTCCAAATGATCTTGACGTAGCCTAGGCTATGTTTAGATGGGGAAGAAGATGAAGACACACGAAACAACAAAATAATAAAGAGAAGAAGAAACTCTTTTCTAAAGTTTTTGATTAATCATAGAGAAAAGTTACAACGTTGGCCAAAAGGATCATATTTATAGAGAAAAAAATCCTAATAGACTTAAACTAGGACTTGAACATAAAATAGAATAAAGATTAAAAATTCCAATTTAACTAGGATCTTTTGAAAAGCGAGATGATTGTTGATACTCACTGGCTTGTGTCGTTCTCTATTGAAAAGAAATACTTTGACAAAGTCCAGTGTGATGTCGTTACCATGGATACCTATCATCTATTTTTAGAAAGAGTGTGACAGTATGATCACAGCATTACTCATGATGGTCGTCAGAACCCTTATTTATTTTAGAAGAATAATCAAAAGATTATCCTAATATCGATGAAGGAGGAACTACCTAAACTAAAGCTAGAGACCAGCATCAACCTTCTAACAAAGCACTCCTACTTCAATAAAGTAATGGAGATTAGCTACTTCTTGGTAGTGGTAGAGAAAGATGAATTGGCTGAGCGAGGAGTTTTATCCATGGCTCCTATAAAGCCCTAACCACTCTCTGGTGGATACAGTACTCTACAAAGTTTTTGCTCCCATAGGCCTACAATAGTACTTGTTTGGGGACCCTTAGCAACAGTGCCTAGATGACCAACCATGGATAATGATTACCAGCAAAGAGATAATTTATCAGAGGATAAGAAAACTTCTAACTCGAGGATGAGTTCTTTCTAGCCTGAGGAAGATGACGCAGACATCATAGCAGACAGATGTCTAGATTTGATGGATCAAGTCCGAAAGGAACCTAATTGAGCTAGACCCTACAAATTTTTCTGCCATACTAGAACAAGTATAACTCTTTCATCCAGTGTCAGAATTGCTATTATAACCCAAATTCGGAAAGCTCTCTTCGAATCCTATGCGTATGATCCTTCACCATCATGCCCAATATTGTGATCAAATTCTATTATTTGATCAGCCAACGGGAGCCTAAAAAATCCTAGACAAATTAAAATTCTCAATCTTTATCCTATTTTGTGTTGGAGTCCTAGTTTAACTTTGTTAGGATTTTTCTTTTATAAATATAGCCTTTTTGGCCAATATTGTAATCAATCTTCATCAGCTTGGTAGTTTAACTTAAGAGTTCTAGCAGTAACTAATACTAGGGGTATAAATAATATAGTCATATTTAGCAAATATATGCAAAAGACTTAAAAACTCAAACATGCCCAGAATGTCCAAAATACTTGGACCCTCGACAATCATGCACATCATTAAGAAAAAAAAGGTAATTTATCGACACCAAATAGCTAGAATTCATTCAATTTAGATGTGTGAAATCTTACAAGCCAAAAGAACAAAACCAGTGATTTTCAAACAAGAAAGCAAAAATCAAATATTGCTGATAAACTATTCCAAAGCCTTGATAGCTGTAAACCAAGTATACCAAACTATAACTCACCAAAATCATTTATCATTCTTTTAGATATCTAAAATATATACACATATATGAGATACACAATTAAAGTTAAGGAAGAAAAACACTGATAAAAGACCGATAAGCATGAAAAAAAAAAAAAGAAAAACCAAATTCAACCAGTCTCTTCATTAGATGCTCTAGCATCAGATATATCCAAGGATTAAAGCACTGTCACATATGTCAGTCCCTTACTTGCATGGTATAGACTAGTGCAATACCATGCCACATCGATACACAATGTGCCAAAACAAGAAAATTTGAGATGAAATACCATGTGTCGGTATGGCACTAATAAGACTCTTCTACAAATACTAAAATCTTACTGGTATGATCCAATATGGCCAGTATGTACATAGATATGGCCAGTATCTACATGGATATGGCTAGAATGGACCTATATACAGTGATACTTAAATTTTTGGATCTATTTCTATTTAGATATAATAAAAACATATAAAAGTGTATGAATAAAAAGTGGGCATCTTTGTCATTTTCTACTTATCTTCTGTCACATAAAGTTACTGGTGGCATCACAAAGCCTTCTTCATGATGCTGGACATGGCTCCATAGGTAGTTGTCCATACATAAAACTAGATCTTAAAAGTATTTCACTTTATTAGCTTTGAAGATTAACTTAAGGCTCTAGCTATAATTAAGACAAGGAGAGATGATCATGTTAGATTTCTAGGTGATTAGCATGTAGATTTTTCATCTTATGAAACTATGCAGCGAGAAGATGAAATTAAAATTATTTTAATTTTAATCATACTCGGATCTAATCCTACAATCATCTAGGAATCATTTTAAACATGTTATAGAATAAATATTTTAGATATGAAAATAAAACAGGGAAGAAAAGATGATTACCTTAATCACTTTCCTTCTTCTTACTTGGATCCGATCCGGTGGATGCCCGAGATTTCTGTCGAAGTCGCGCATGTGCCTGGCCTCTACTGGTATTCACACAGAGCTGATCGCTGATCAAAATTTCAAGACCATCAGAGTATTAACACCTTGAAGGCCTCGTTTCTTGACTTGGATCTTGAACTTCTTCTAAATCTAAAAGAAAAAGGCTGCAGCACGAACCCTTTGCGTAGAATTGACAAAATCTTTTTATGATACCAAGAAGAGATAAAAGAACCCTTCTTCTTCTCTTCTCTCTCTAATCTCTCTCTCCCTCAAATTTGATTTGTGGAGGATGTGGGGCATGGAGATGGAAAGGAAGAAGGAGGGAGAAGTGGCATTAAGAACATGTGGCAAGAAAGAAAGAAAAAACTTCTTAGCGCACGCCCATCTCCCATCCTCTTTATTTGTCGCACAAACCAAAGCCCCAATGCCCAAACCTGATAAGATCTGATCTCCCAACTAATTTAAATTCAAATTAGAATTTGGATAGGATCAAATTTTATCAAGAAAGAGTCCTAAAGGAAAGGAGAGGCACCAACTTGCGCATCCTCTCCTCTTCACATGCACGAAGAGAAGGGGTGCCAATTTTAGCATCCCTCTCTCCTCTTGGTCAGGTACATAGAGAGAGAAATCCCATCAACCATGGGCTTAGGTAGTCCATTTCAATTTAGTTTCAAATTGGGTTTAATTTGAATCCAATTCGAATCAAATTCGAAAAGATTGTCAAACCTAATCTAATTAGAATTGAAATTCAAGTCCAACTTGAATAATTAAACTCAATTAACCTTAAATTAAGTCAAATCTAATTAAATTAAATCTGATTTAAATTAATTAAGACTTGATCTATAATTTAATTAGGTCCAATTATATTAAAATATTTGCAATCAAGTCTCTTATGCTAATAATAAGTAATTTCTAAATTTATAACTTTTACAAATTGATCCAAATTATCAATTCAATTGATAATTTGATTTTGATCCAAGTCATTGATCAGGTCAAGCTCCTTTTGTATATGATCCATCAGGTTTTATTTTATCTGATAGTGAGACGTACCATGATCTTTATCAAAGTATCATCGAAACTCCTTTCGATGGACTGAAATGATTTCAACTCAATCCAATAAGGATCGTTGATCCAAAAATAATTCTAGTAAGTTCTCACAATTCATCAGTGATACTTAACAGTATGTAGTAGCAATCTAGTAGAATAAAAAAAAACTAAATTCTTAGGTATAGGTACCATATGATTGAGTTCTTCTATTGAGTTTCGACAGGATGCAAGTCATGAAAACTCATTAAATTCTAAGCATCCATCATATGCTAGACTTAATTAGCTTGAGTCCAATCATGAATCTCATAAAAACTCATTTCTATTATCACATTGCTGTAGCTATAGACTTAAGAACTCAGCCTCTTAGGTTGTATAGGACTACTTCTCAACTACTAAAGCCGATAGATCTCCTATAAGTGCACACCCTACTCCTATAGCGAATGTACTGCAGCCAACAAACACCATAAAGCTCTAAATAGTTAAGGACCATGTTTATATACTGTCAAATTATAACAATTTCGCTGTGAGCAGTTAAGATACCATAGGTTAAAGAACCACTCACATAACTACAGCATGAAGATAGTCATTGACGAGTGAGTAAACATCCAAGTAACTTCTCATTTTTGGTCATGCTCAATATTATAGTTCTCTAACAACTACTTGGACTCTCGTTCTGGTGTTCTACGCTCTAGACTCGAGATCCATCTATCCAAAAGAATGACAATCTATACATCGATCTTGATAAATCAATCACTATCCTCATGATGATCCAACAATTGGGATCAATTCAAAAGTTAATCTATATTAACACATATTTCAAATTCTCAACTCTTGAGAATATGTGTTATTATCTATTAACTCAGATGATTTATAGATATATTATACATGAATGAATAAACAAAATATATATTTTATTAATTTTAATAAATCAAGTATAAAATATAATATAAAAAAATAATATATTAGTCAATAATTAATTTTTTAGATCATACATCTAATAGATCATAAATATAAAATTATTTAACTAATATATAAAAAGAATTTTAAAACTCAAAATGCTCATAAAATCCTCAAATCTTATATCCTTGAAAATCATAATTAGAAAGAATAGATAATTTATTAACACCAAAGCAGCCATCCAAGCCCAAGTTCATTTCAATCAGAAGTGTTAAATCTTGCAAAAGAAAAACATAAAGTTAATGATCTTGCACAAAAAAGAATAAAAATTAAATAATGCTGATAAATCATTCTAAAGCTCCAAATGAAATTATTTGGAAAGGATAAAATTATTTGTTACCCTAGGGATAGTGGTAGGGCTTCCTAAAATTCTTGATCAATCTTTTCAAGATCACGAAAAAAAAATTATAAGCAAAATAATCAATCTCGGAAGATGGTGGATTTTGGAAGCAAACCTATATAGCAACGGTGGATGAGTAGTCAATTGATGGAGATGAGCAGCCAAAGAGAGGGACGATCGAAAATCTGATAGTTCGAAGATCGACTGGATAAAGGGGGCATCCAGAGAGAGTGAGAGCCTAGAGAAGGATAGTTGGCTCCCCACAACCGATCGTTGACACTCGAAAGAAGGAGAGAAGTGGCCAAAAAGAGTGGATGATCGGAGATCGGGCAGTCTGGAGGTCGATCAAAGAGAGGGGGCATCAAGAGAAGACAGGGGGTGTTTAGAAAGAGCGGAAGAAGGAGAGCAGCGGCCAGAGAGAGGGGACGACCGGAGATCGATTGAAGAGAGAGGTGTCTGGAGGAGAGAGGGGGTGTCCAGAGAGAGGGGCAATCGAATCGAACGAGGAAGACATGTTTGGGGATAAGGGTAGGGATTAAATCATCAGGGAGTTGAATTTTAGCAATGTTACCATGGCCTCCATCGATGCTTTAATGCATTGAAACTTGCCGATGCTTTAAAGCATCAATACTTATTTAAATTTTGTCGATGCTTTTCCTTAGCATCAGTAATATTAAATCATCTTTTTCTTAGTTTCCTATAGTGTACCTCGACATGTTTGTAACTTTTAAATATGATGGTTTCTCTATGTTACATGATTTTATGCTTATATAAAATTTTTAATAAAAAAATATTCTTTTAATCCCAAAAATAAAAAATAAAAATTTATTAAAAATATTATAGAAATGAGTATGTTGGTTATGAGAAATTTTTTTTAGTTAGATATGATCTCGATCTAGCCAACGGGACTGATCGTTGGCCATATGATTAGAAACTAGTTTCTTCTGAATTTAGCCAGTCGAGACTTATTACTAGCATACGCTGATGCATTGCATGTTTGTTATCAAGATTGATATTTTTGTCCTATCACGAGATTAATTATGACAATGTGAATCAGAGCTATTTTCCTTCTGAGCCTAGCTAGTAGGACTGATCACTAATATATATTAATGGATTGCATATTTGTATTCAAGGGTTAGTCTCTTTTGGATTTTGTCATAGGGCTGATAATGACCATAATCATTGAAGACTGAGAAAAAATTTTGTGTTTTACTGCTATTCATGACGTATTCTTAAAAATTAAAATTATATTGGTATATATATCTATTATTATTAATTATTATATTTAAAAAAAAATATTAATTATACTTACATTCCTCAGAGATACTAATAATTTATTGAGCATGTTAAGATCATTCTTTTTTTTTCCAGATTCAAAAAAGCATGTAGAGACCGGAACGGAGTAGTGAAAAGTATAAAATTTTAGAGAATATTTAGTTTATTTTTAAATAAATATTATTATTGATTTATGTTAATCAATTTTATAAGTCATTGTTAAACTATATTTTATTTGAATCAATAATATTTGAAGTTTGTTTTCATATACCACTATTTTTTTGTGGATTGCTATGATATATTGAATATAAAAATAGGCCTTACATATTTTATGGGGTTAATGGATGTTTAGCCATTATTATGTAATCGACTCGACCGACGGATTGGATACGATAATATCACTAATGGATTGCTCAGCTTGGCTTTTGCTAAAATCATATGACTTAACCAGGTACTTTAAAAAATGTCAACCGAGACAGGCTTAGCTAACTTCAGAAGATAAATATAGATCCTTTTAAAGATGATTCTAATTTGGCCCGGTTTTCCGAGCCCACAAAGGATGCAACCTTTCGAGTTATCGAACGGTAGGCCTAAAATGGAGTCGAGAAGGTTTAGTTTCACTTTGATGACCAAGCCTGATGTCACCGTCACGCAAACATCCATCATCACGTTCTGTGCTCCTTGACATAGAATTTAGCATCTTCAAATCGTCAAAAAAAAAAAAGTGCCATAGCTCGTCCTTATTCGTGCCTAATTAATTAAACAAGTGCTTTAATACCACTCTTAAGTAACTCTGAAATTTTGAGAGTGACAAAGCTTTGGCAGAGAAGACAGCTAATCATGGTATTAAATAAGTGAAGAGATGAAAATTAAATAATCCAAATAACTATTTTCAAAAAAATAATCAACCAAACTTAAAGCTGAAGTTTAAAGGCCAGGGAGAAAGGATTACTTCGAGTACGTGTGGATAAGGTTGGGGTACGGAGAAAGTTGTGGCAAGAAGAGGTGCTGCAGGATGTAAACTGCAATCAATCTGGGCGTCAAAACATTTTTTGGACTGATAACGAATTTATCAGCCATGCCGCATAGCTTGGACTGCATGAATAAGGGAATGGTTAGCTTAACAACAAATGAACAAAATGATCAATATGCCTTGGTATTTATCTTCCCTCGTTCGACTGCATTCAACGTAATCCTACTCACAAACATCCATCTTGAAGATCAGTATTTTTTTTTTTTTTTGGAAAAAAAAAAGATTTAAGGATGATTCGGGGAATCACCTAATGATCAATTGGCCATCCATGCATGGGAAGCATCATTAGCCTTTTAGCCATCAATATCTTCTTAACATGCATAAAGACTTTAATAGATGGCAACATTTTTGTCCTGCGTCTATTCTGAATCCAACATGTATTCAAGCTGGCTTTATAGCATGTTTAGTTGGAAAGAGCAGGGTACTAGAATAAGAATGAGAATTAATGAGTGACTCTCCCATTCCAACTATTTCATTGAGAAGATTTCCATTTCGATTCTAAAGAGAATTTAGAATATACCTCGGTCGCCCAAATCCCATTTGGACTCCCATGTAGTATTCAAATTAATCCCATTTCAATTCTAATCCTGAAGCAAATTCATCAGAGCGCATGACCATTTCATATCCCATTTTCAATTCCAATTATGTTTGTGTTGGTGCGGAAATTTGTGAAAACGTCGGAGGTAGCTGGAGTTGAAAAAATGAGGCCGCCGACAGAACCTACAAATAAAATCCAAACTGGAGGTGGATGGCTCTAGCAGGATTCTTCGATGCTTAAATTAATTCTCCGACCAACTGGAATGGAGTGCTCAAAAAATAGAGAAGTAGAATGATGGGAAGGAGGAGAGAGCTTAGAGAAAACGTATCTGGAGAGTCCCTTTTATAGACAGAATATGTAATAAACTAATAGTGACAGTCATAACCATTTGATAGTGGGCCGCTCAGACTACGTGGAGTTTGTTATAGGAGTTGAGTTGTCGTTTGTCATGACTTATGGACGTTTGAGATCTATTTGTTAAAGTTTCGACGTAGGTCGAAGACTTCTATGTATACAGTGAACTTGTTGCCAGTCGAGGTCGGTCAGGGCAATGTCTTACGATTTCAAAGAGTTTGAAAGTTTTCCTGGTTGTGTACAAGTAGATGTCTCCTAAATTAGGATATGAAGCACTGTGCTCCATCCTTCGTGGAGCGGTTGTCATGAATTAGTGATTTGATGAGGTTCTTTTGGAGAGCTTTGATTGACAGGCATAATATGGGCTGAATAGGTCCGCAACTAGCTTGGAAAAGCTCGTCCTAAAAGGTATTTGAATGGAAGGACTTTGGCTGAAGGAAGCACGACTAAAAAGAGTGTATCCGGAAGGAGTCCATCTAGAAAAAGTGCTATCGAGAGGAGCACGACTGGAGAAGTTCGTCTAGAAGAAGCGCGACAGGAAGAGTTCGTCTGAAAGAAGCACGATTGAAAGAGTTCATCCGAAAGGAGCATGACTAGAGGAGTTCGTCCGGAAGGAGCACAACTGGAGGAGCACGATTGGAGGAGTTCATCTAAAAGGAATGCGATTAGAGGAGTTCGTCCAAAAAGAGCACGACTGGAGGAGTTCATCTGGAAGAAGCGTGTTGCCCACAATTTGGGACTTCAACTGTCTTCAAAGTTCATCACTAATCTAGGTTGGGAGGGTTGAATTTTGATCCTATCATTCATTCTTAGTCAAGAAGTAAGGTTAATCGAATAATAGTTCTCCTTCATTGTTCAAGGTCGTCTGACAGGGTTTTGATGTGCCTTCTATAAACTTCATGAACGGACTTATTGTTGAGAGGATTGATGAGTTACTTCTATATGAGGGGACGGTGGCTAAGAACTTTGGCGGGAGTTATTTTACCCGCAATACTTATCCTCCTACTCTCGAGTTTGAATTTTGAATGAAGTAAGTATAGAAAAATTACCGCAGTCGAAGTTTCTTTCTAGCCCCCCGCTCTCGGAGAGCGAGATCACTTGGCTTTTTTGGATTGGCACCAAAGTTTCTTAATGCATGAATGATCCAAAACGACACATCCCTTTTCAAAACTCATCCGGCATGGAGCTCTATGTACGATGCAATAAATGCCCTGTCAGGCTTCAGTGATGGGCACGACGGGTGAGACACGTGGCAGGCTAAAACTGATGGATGACGATCTGCAATCATAACCACCTTAAGCTTCTTGGGATATTTAAGCTAGCCTTCTTCCTCTAGGGCTTTACTTTGCCCGAGTTCGTTTCTGTCTTTTTTCTGTTTCCGTCTCCCTCCCGCTCGAGAGTTCTAGCTTCTTCCATAATTTTTTCCAATCCCAGGTGCTTCCCCAATCGACTTCTATCATGCCCATCACCTCCTCGCTCTTTCCAATCAACTTAGATTTGTTTTACAATCTTTTTTTTGACCGTTTCTGTATCTTTTGTGTTTTGTCCTTTTAGTTTATTTAAAGAGGTTTTGTGCCTTAGTTCTCTTGATTTTTGGGAGTCTTTTCAAGTTCAGTTTGATCCATATGTCTATCGAGGAATCCTGATCGACTTGTTCCGGGAGTTCGGCTTATCCAATATTGATGGATTCCAGTCCTAAGAAAATTGAGCCTATAGAAGCACCTCGTCCACCTTTCATTCTTGATACCATCTCTTGCATACTTCGTTATGAAGACCTTTCTCTAATAAGGATTTTATATGGGATTTCTTCTGAATATGAACTTGAACTCCCTAAATCTAACGATCGAGCTTGTTCCCCCCTTACCGGTCACTTTTGCTTGTATATAGAAGCTCTTCATGTTGAACAAAGACTTTCTCTCCCTCCTTTTGTGGTTGCTCTTTTCCACTTTTTAAACATTTTTCTTGCTTTCATGGTCTCCAATTCTTTTAGATTCGTCATAGATTTTTTCTCTCACTATATTTCAGCCAAAGTCCATCCGACCATCTCTTTATTCCATAGTTATTGCACCTTCAAGCACCAACCAATCGCTAAGGATTGGTGGTACCGGTCCCCTCAGGCTGGCAAGAAGGGACTGCTTAAAGGTGTCCCTTCTTCCATTCATGACTGGAAGAAAAAGTTTTCTGTCCATCTCTTAGTTTAGGACTTCCTCTTTGGGGACAGTTGAGGGATTCAATTTGCTGGGCTCCGAGCTTAGAAAGGGACAATCTTGACTCTGCCAGCATGCTTAGGAATTACCGAGCCTCCCTTCTGCTCGAGCTTTTCGAAGGCCAGACCTTATTCAATCTGGGCCTGAGTCCTCTCAATCCAAATGATACACTTTTTGATTTCATAAATTACTTTTTAATTCCTCTTTTTAATTTTAAATCTTTCTTTGTTGTAGAAATGGATGTGGTCGTGCTTCAGCAGCCGTCTAAGGGCCTTCAAGCCCATAAAAGAAAACGTGTTGTGCCCGCCAAGCCTTCAAAAAAGGCAAGGGTTGATGCCTCAAGCTCCGTCGTGCTTGCCAATGTTGCCGCTGCCCCTAAAATCATGATCGCCTCTAAGGTTGTGGCTCCTCTGACCTCCCCGAGCCTCCCAGATGAAGTCCCCACCTTGGAACCCCCTACTGAGAGGGTGATGGAGGTGGAGAAGAAGGAGAAGAAGAAACTAGCTGTTGCGAAAATCCAGCGTAGGGTCATCACCAGGGGATCAAACAGTTCCGACGAGGACCTAGAGGAGAAGCCCTTCAACAATAAAGATATCATCAAGGAGTTGGTCAATGGATGTACCCTGCCCGAAGTTGTAGACAGGATTATCGAGGCCAACCCCAAGCAGCGCATGAAGGAAAATCCTGATTTTTCGGACCAGGTTCATTTAGATCTGATTGGATCAAGAGATATATTTCAAAAAAATTTTTTTTGATCATAATCAAATCTAAGATGTTTTAGATCTGATTCTTATTAATCTAATAAAAATAAAATCTAAATAAATTAAATTTAATTTAATTTACCTTGATGTAGGGTAATCTTATTACCCATTGATGATCCTGTAAGTAGCGAAAGGTTCTGAATCTAGCCATGCAAGTGCCTGGCCTCTACCGATATCCACTCAGATTGGAGATTCTCTTCTTTTCTATCACATCTCCAAAAATTAGATCTGGATCTAATTTGGAGGATCTTCAAAATACCTTTCGAAGATCAGCAGTCATCCTTTGCAGCAGCACAGCCTTCTAGCTTTCAGTCGTCTTTCTCTCATCTGGATTGCACCAACCAAGAATCCAAACCTCTTTGAACATGGAGAGGAGAGGGAGAAGGTGGATTTGGCATGGAGGAAGAGGGGAGAGGAGGCCTTAGGGTGTGGGATTCTCTAATTCAGATCCTTCTTTGAGTTGGGCGCAGGATCTTATTTATAGACTATCTGTGATCCAACTCCTCCTTTTCCCAATCAATCACAACTCTTTGTGAAATCAGATCTAAATCTGATTAGTGGGAATAGAGTCCCCTGAATTTCTTCTTAGATGGCACCTAAGATCAGTCAAAGTTGGTTCTTAAAAGAACTTTAATCTGAATCCAAAAAGGAGATGGAGTCCCTATCCAACAGGGACTCCTGGATGCCTCCAGCTTGGGCACATGCCAAGGGTGGCGTGCGCCCTCCTCCTTGCCAAGTTCTGGCAGGAGGACAGGCCCCCACCAGCTCTTCAATAGGTGCATGACACGTAGACAGAAGTCAAAGTGTCAATGGTCAACATTTGACCAGTCAAAGGTTAACTTTTGACCAAAGTCAAAGGACGAAAAATGACAGGTGACCAAAAATGGCAGGTATTATCTTACAAAATAAGACAATCCTTTTCTAATCTGGACAGACTCCAGTCAGATCAGGTGAAGTTCTCTAAATGAGCACAAACTCCTTTGGCTCAGTCAGGACAACTATTTATGATAGTAAAAGAAGAACGTTAGGTTCAATCGAGTGCTAGCATGATTTTCTTGAATCTAATTGAATCTCATTCAGATCAATTGAATTGAATCAGTTCAATTGATGATCACCAGATTCAAACCCTTATTTGTGTGATCCAGTTAGGTTCAGTTCTGTATGGTAATGGGATATGTCATGATCTCTATCATCGATATCATCGAAACTCCTTTCGATGGAGTAGAACTCTTTTGATTCGAATAGCTATAATGATGGATTATCTAAATCATTCTAATTGCTCCCAAAATCCATCAGTGATACCTAGCAGTATATGGTGGCAACCCATCAGAGCTGAATGCGAACCTCTTGGTGCAGCTATCTGTGTGATTAAGTTCTTCTATCTTGTGCCCCGATCAGATTAGGGTTAAGGTGAACTCGTCAAACCCTAGTTTCTGTCATATGATGTAATCAGTCAATTCAAGTTCGATGTGAAAATCTAAATAGAATCTCTTTCTATTATTTCACTCTGCCATGGCCATGGGCTTCTGGACTTGATTCTCATGATCATCATAGGGCTGCTCCTCTACCATCGAGGTAGATAGATTCCATCTTGATGCAATCCAATTCCTACAATGAACATGCTATAGCCAACATACACCTCAGGGTTCCATGTGACTAGGAGATCGAGTAATGGTGTAGTCAAACTATAACACCCTCAAGGTGAACTGCCGATGCACCTTAGGTCAAAGAATCGGACACACTACTACAGCATTGAATCAGTTATTGACGAGAAGGTAGACTTTCTAATGACTACTCGAGGTGGTCACGCTCAGTGCCCTCATTCTCTAACGAGTACCTGTACTCATGCTCCTGTGTCTCCACACCATAGACTTAAGACTCATCTACTGAAGAGAAGCAATAGTACACCAACCTTCTGAATCAATCACCATCCTCGTGATGATCCTATGGTCGGAAGCATTTTATGAGTTAATAATGATTATTCATGTCTTAAATTTTCAACTCTTGAAAATATGAATTATCATTATCATTAACTCAAAGGATGTATCACAGACACTAAATACACATATGTGATAGAAAATAACCCTTTTATTGATTATAGTCAAAATTATAATTTTGCCCCTAGAAGTGTATTACAAGTATCAGCTAATTCTGGCTTCTAGGGCAAATATATCTAACAATCTTCCACTTATCCTAAAGCCAATTGGCTATAAGCCTAAGTCCCATCTTCTCAAGGTGGGCTTCGAATTTTTGTTGTCTCAACGGCTTTATAAGTGGGTCTGCTGCATTATCTGCGGAGTTGACTCTGTTGACCTCGATGTAATCCTTTTCGAGATAATCATGGATGAGGTAGTATCGCCGCTCAATGTGCTTGGATTTCTGATGAGATCTTGGCTCCTTAGCAAGGGCTATGGTGCTATTATTGTCGTAGTATAGAGGAATGGCATCTGATGGCATTACTCCGATTTCTGTAGTAAACTTCTTGTACCAGAATGCTTCCTTCGTAGCCTCTGATGTAGCGATATATTCTGCTTCCATGGTGGAATCTGCTATCATGGTTTGCTTGAAACTCTTCTAGCTGACAGCACCACCATTGCATAGAAACAGACTCCCAGATGTCGACTTTTGATCATCTACATCGGATATGAAATCCGAGTCTGTGTATCCCTTGACATGGAGTTATCCATTACCAAATACCAACATCATATCCTTAGTTCTTCTCAAGTACTTAAGAATACATTTCATAGAAGTTCAGTGTTCTTCACCTAGATTTGACTGATATCTGCTTGTGACACTCATAGCATGGGCTATATCAGGTCGTGTACATAGCATGGCATACATGAGGCTCCCTATTGCAGAAGCATAAGGGATCTTGCTTATGTATTCTATTTTCTTAGGTGTGCTAGGGCACATCTTCTTGAAAAGATGAATACCATGTCTGAAGGATATTAATCTTTTCTTAGAGTTTTCCATACTAAACCTCTTTAGTACTTCCTCTATGTACATCTTCTGTGAAAGTTCTAGCATCCTATTTGGTCTATCTCTATAGACCTTAATTTCTAGAATAAAGGATGCTTCACCTAGGTCTTTCATGGAAAATTTCTTGGACAACCATAATTTGACTGTCGTCATCATGGGAACATGATTTCCAATAAGAAGGATGTTATCTACGTACAATACAAGGAAGATAATAGCGCTCCCACTGACCTTTTTGAAGACACACGGTTCCTCATTATTTTTGATGAAATCAAATATTTTGATCACATCATTGAAACGAGTGTTCCAGCTCCGAGATGCTTGCTTAAGTCCATATATGAACCTTTGCAGCTTGCAAACCTTGTGATCAGTATCACTGGATGTAAAATCTAGCGACTGTTCCATATAGATATCTTCCTCAAGATATTCATTTAAGAATGCCATTTTTACGTCCATTTGCCATATTTCATAATCGAAATAGGTTGTAACGGCAAGCAATGTATGGATGGATTTTAGCATAGCCACTGATGAAAAGATATTCTGATAGTCAATGCCTTCGTGTTGACTATAACCTTTTGCCACTAGTCTAGCCTTAAATGTCTCTACATTCCTATCTACACCAATCTTTCTCTTGAAGATCCATTTATATCCAATAGGTACTATACCTTCTGGTGGATCTACCAAGGTTCAGACTTGGTTTGAGTGCATTGAGTCAATTTCTGACTGCATTGCCTCTAACCATTTCTCGGAGTCGATATTTGATATCGCCTTGTTGTAGGTTTTGGGATCATCACCATGAGCACCATTACCTATGAGGAACATTTTCTCTACGTCCTCTAAAGTAATACCTAAGTATCTTTTGGAGGGACGGAAAACTCTTTTCGATCTACGAGGTGGAGGAGGTAGTATTCTTATTGGCTCAATCTGATTTGGTTCTATTTGGTCCTTAGCTTCTTGTACTTGTGAGACTTTCTCATCAAGCTTAATCTGCTTTTCAATGTCGCTATCTTGAATAAACTATTTTTTAAGAAAGATAGCATGTCGACTCACAATCACATTGTGGTCCTCTAGAATGTAGAAATAGTATCCTAATGACTCTTTAGGATATCCTATGAATCGAGCTCTGAAGGATCTAAACTCTAACTTGTCCGCTTGTTGTCTTTTGACATGAGCCGGACAACTCTAAATTCTGAGATGACTCAGACTTGATTTCTTACCATGCCATATCTCATACGGTGTGGTAGGAACGATCTTAGAGGGAACCCTACTTAGTAGATAAATTGAAGTTAACAATGAATGTCCCCAAAGAAAATCAGGGAGGTCTGTGAAGCTCATCATGGATCGAACCATATCCAATAGGGTCCGATTTTTTCGTTCTAAAATTTCGTTGAGTTGAGGTGTTCCTAGCAGAGTCTATTGAGAGACTATGCCATTTTTTTTGAGATAGTCTAGGAATTCTCGGCTAAGGTATTCACCTCCTCGATCTGATTGAAGAACCTTAATGGATTTTCCAATTTGTTTTTCTACTTCATGTCTGAATTCCTTGAACTTTTCAAAAGCTTCAGACTTGTGTCTCATAAGATACACATACCCATACCTAGACAGATCATTGGTAAAGATAATTAAGTAGACAAAATTGCCTCTAATCAGCACATCAAATGGGCCGCACACATCAGTATGTATTAGGGCAAGGAGATCTATGGCCCCTTCCCCATGTCCCACAAAAGGGAGTTTGGTCATTTTGCCTTGGAGACAAGATTCACAAGTTGGATATGACTCGAAAGTCAATGGATTCAATAGCCCATTTTTCTTCAATTTATTGATCCTATCTTTTGCTATATGACCTAATCTCAGGTGCCATAGATACTTATCATTTGGACTATTCCTAGATTATTTGGCATTCACATTTTGCTCGTTAGTTAGAATAGGTACATCAATATGTAGCTGATAAAGACCATTACTAAGGAAACCATTTGTAATTTTATTTTTTCATAAAGAATGTTACAATGGTCCTTAAAAAAGGTAATCACATAGTCTTCTAGTGCTAAGCATGAAACAAAAATTAAATTCCTGCTAGCTGCAGGCACATAATAACAGTCTTTCCAAACTAAGTCTAAACCAGATGATAATCGAAGAGGGTATGTTCCCACCGCCACTGCAGTAACTCTTGCTCCATTACCGACATGTAGGATCATGTCTCCATCCCTCAGCCTCCTACTATCCTCAAGATCCTGCATGGAAGTGCACAGATGAGCACTAAAACCAGAGTCAAGCACCCAACTGGATGCACAAAAAATCGTAAGGTTAGACTCAATAACGAGCATATCTCTAGAAGGACCTTCATTCTTGATCTTCAGGGTGGCCAGGTAAGTAGGGTAGTTTCACTTTCAGTAGCCGTCGCTGTTGCAATAGAAACACTTTCCTTTGACAGCGGCTTTCATCTTCGGCTCTGCCTTCTTCTTCTTTCCTCCTTCCATCTTTTTCTTTTTTGCAGACTTCTTTTTCTTTCCATAAGACTTTCTTTTGGAAGAAGTCCATTCCATAGCAAGAACTGAGCCTTTAGAATCTTTCATAGAAAGCTCAGCGGTGACCAGCATGTTCATTAATTCGGCCAAGAAATTTTGAAGTTTATGCATGTGGTAATTCATGATGAATTGCCCATATGCATCAGTCAAGGATTGCAGAATAATATCATTCTGCAGATCCAAGTCTAACTTCACACCGAGCTTCTCAAGCTCTTTCATGTCCTTGATCATCATCAGACAGTGATCTTGGACTGACTGCCCATCACGCATCTTAGCCTTAAAAAGTCATTTTCGTGACTTGATACTTGGCTGCGCGACTCTGTTCACCAAACATCTCCTGCAGGTGAGCCAACATTTGGCGAGCAGTCCCGATATCTTCATGTTGGCATTGGAGCTCATCAGACATCGAGCCCAACATGTAATATCTGGCCTTATTATCTTCGTCTATCCATTTTTTTCAGAGATGCTCTCTGTTCAGTGGATGGACGGGCTGGTAAGGTGGGAGGGTCCTGGATCCAATACATGGGTTAACTTCTCAAAACCCAAAATAATTTTATAGTTCCTGAGCCAATCTTTATAATTGGGTTCGGTCAGTCTATGTGTGTCCAGGATACGTGCTAATGGGTTGGACGCAGACATTTTTCTGTAGAGAGTCAAAGATTCTAGTTAGATACTGTAATTATGACTTGACCAATTTATTTAAAAATTTTATTTTTAAAAAAATTAGCTCCCACTATTTTCTTGGATCCCTACACTCCCTCTGTAGAGATGCAAAAATCTTCCATGATTAATGATTTCTAGTGGGTGGTGCGGTCTCACCAACTGACTCATCACCTCACCTAACAGTTATTGGTGATGGGTTAGCCAATGAGTGAACAACTCTTGTTCAATGATTCTCTAATCATGGTGCACCCAAACTTGGTCTCTAATTCATGAATCTCACCGTATCCAGAATATTGATCCACTCCTTAGTTAAGTCAGACCCACCATTTGCACAGACTGGATTTCTAATTGAGTCTCTCACCGTATCCAAAATATTGAGCCCAACTCATCCTCCAGCCCATAGCATCCAATGCCTAATAGACATGGTTGCATCTTCTCGGTGCAACTGAGCCACTGTATCCAGTCGAGAACAATCAACCCCGGAAGGGCCCGCACATCTACAATGGTGGAAGACCTCAGACTTAATCTTTTCTTAGGGAGAATTGATTCAGGTCTCATTAAACTAGACTTGTCATAGTCATAACAATTATGACTAACCTAGTGGCATGGGTTAGCTCGGATTATTGACCACCTCAAGATCAGAACTGTGTCAACAGATATGGCCAGGTAAGTGAGATCGGTGGAAGGAATATGCCATTAACTCGTACAAGAATGCATTCAGGTCGAGTAGCTTCCAATTAAAAATCAGTCGGTCGTATGTGCCAAACTTACCTTAGACACCAAATTGTTGAGCCAGAACCAATTGGGTTAGCCTACAATCCAGACTCTAACCTCTGAGCCTAATTAGGTCTTGCTTGATCGTGACTCGATCTTGACCCAGACTTAATCCTATTAGGCTGGTCAATTTAAGCATTGTTGATCCCATCTAACCAACTCTTGATTCGGTTTGATCAACCGCTTAGACCTAATTGAGCTACCCAAGCCCGAACCCAGTATTATGAATATGTCTTAGATCTGAAATTCTTAATTTTAGATCTAATTAATATTTCATAATCTTAATTTTTAATTAAGTAGGGTTCATAAATAAAATATGCACAATAAATCCTAGGGTTTCAGGATCTAGGATTTTGCAGAAAGTAAGTTTTGGATTTCTGATTAAGGACGAACGCGCAGCACCCCTACACATCATAAGAACACCCCATCGGATGGGAGGAGAGGGCCTTTAAACCCTTCTTCATTCTTATGATCGGACGGCCAAGAGGAATGCCTTAATCAGGAACATGCAATACTACAAAACAGTTTTAGATCTATATCATATATCTCATATACAAATTAGATCTAATCATGGCATATTTTGCATACATCTCATGTATCGAATCATGCATATTTTTCAGATCTAAATTATCTCATAATAATCTAAAAAATTAGATTTAAATTGATCTTATCAAAATAAACTCTAATCTAGACAATTATGTAGAACTATTCTACAACTAGTCTAGACATGCATCAATCATATCTCATATGATGTTTAAAATTAAATAATTTTTTTTGTTATTATTTTTTAGATGTTATTATAATAATTATAATATCAAAAAATAGTAAATAAATAGATCTAAAATATGATTTAATCAAATTAAATTAAAAACATGCAAGACTATTCTATAGAACTATTCTATTTTAGAACTAGTCATGCATATTTTCTAATCTTAGATCCAAATCATTTAATTTTAATTTTTTTTTCTAATTTTAGATCTGATCACATCTCATGTGACATCTGAAATCACTTATTTTTTAATTAAAATAAATTTAAAATTAGATCTAAATACTTTAGAACCTTGGCTCTGATACCAGTTGAAAGAAAATCCTGATTTTCGGATCAGGTTCGTTCAGATCTGATCGGATCAAGAGATATATTTCAAAAATTTTTTTCTTTTGATCCTAAATCAGATCTGAGATATTTTCAGATCTGATTCTTATTATTTTAATAATAAAAATAAAATTAAGATAAATTAAATCAAATTTAATTTACCTTGATGTAGGGTAATCCTATTACCCGTTGATGATCCTGTAAGCAGCGGAAGGTTCTGGATCTAGCCACGCAAGTGCCTGGCCTCTACCGGTATCCACTTGGGCTGGATCTAGAGATCCTCTTCTTCTCTATCACATCTCCAAAAATTAGATCTGGATCTGATCTGGAGGATCTTCAAAATACCTTTTTGAAGATCAGCAGTTCGTCCTTTGCAGCAGCGCAGCCTTCTAGCTTTCAGTCGCCTTTCTCTCATCTGGATTGCACCAACCAAGAATCCAAAACTCTTTTGGACATGGAGAGGAGAGGGAGAAGATGGATTTGGCATGGAGGAAGAGGGGAGAGGCAGCCTTGGGGCATGGGAATTTCTAATTTAATCTTCTTTGAGTTGGGCGCAGGGTCTTATTTATAGACTATGCTGTGATCCAACTCCTCTTCTTCCCAACCAATCACAACCCTTTGTGAAATCAGATCTAAATCTGATTGGTGGAATAGAGTCCCTTGGATTCCTCCTTAGATGTGCCTAAGACCAGTCAAAGTTGGTTCTTAGGAGAACTCTAATTGGAATCCAAAAAGGAGATGGAGTCCCTGTCCAACAGGGACTCCTGGGCGCCTCCAGCTTGGGCACACGCCAAGGGTGGCGTGCGCCCTCCTCCTTGCCAGGTTCTGGTAGGGGACAAGGCCCCCACCAGCTCTCCAATAGGTGCATGACATGTGGATCAAGAAGTCAAAGTGTCAATGGTCAACATTTGACCAGTCAAAGGTCAACTTTTGACCAAAGTCAAAGGACGAGAAATGGCAGGTGACCAAAAATGGCAGGTATTGTCTTACAAAATAAGACAACCTTTTCTGACTTGGACAAGCTCCAGTCAGACCAAGTGAAGGCCTCTGAATGAGCACAAACTCCTTTGGCTCAGTCAGGACAACTATTTATGATAGTAAAAGAAGAACGTTAGGTTCAATCGAGTGCTAGCACGATTTTCTTGAACCTAATTGAATCTCATTCAGATCAATTGAACTGGATCAGTTCAATTGATGATCACCAGATTCAAACCCTTATTTGTGTGACCCAGTTAGGTTCAGTTCTGTATGGTAATGGGATATGTCATGATCTCTATCATCGACATCATCGAAACTCCTTTCGATGGATCAGAACTCTTCTGATTCGAACAGCTAGAATGATCGATCATCTAAATCATTCTAATTGCTCCCAAAATCCACCAGTGACACCTAGCAGTATATGGTGGCAACCCATCAGAGCTGAATGCGAACCTCTTGGTGCAGCTACCTGTGTGATTAAGTTCTTCTATCTTGAGCCCCGATCAGATTAGGGTTAAGGTGAACTCGTCAAACCCTAGTTCTCTGTCATATGATGTAATCATTCGATTCAAGTCCGATGTGAAAACCTAAATAGAAACTCTTTCTATTATTTCACTCTGCCATGGCCATGGGCTTCTGGACTTGATTCTCATGATCATCATAGGGCTGCTCCTCTACCACCGAGGTAGATAGATTCCATCTTGATGCAATCCAGTTCCTACAATGAACATGCTATAGCCAACATACACCTCAGGATTCCATATGGCTAGGAGATCGAGTAATGGTGTAGTCAAACTATAACACCCTCAAGGTGAACTACCGATGCACCTCAGGTCAAAGAACCAGACACACCACTGCAGCATCGAGTCAGTCATTGACGAGAAGGTAGACTTCCTAATGACTACTCGAGGTGGTCACGCTCAGTGCCCTCATTCTCTAACGAGTACCTGTACTCTCGCTCCGATGTCTCCACACCATAGACTCAAGACTCATCTACTAAAGAGAAGTGATTGTACACCAACCTTCCGGATCAATAACCATCCTCATGATGATCCTATGGTCGGGAGCATTTTATGAGTTAATAATGATTATTCATGTCTTAAATTTTCAACTCTTGACAATATGAATTATCATTACCATTAATTCAAAGGATGTATCACAGACACTAAATACACATATGTGATAGAAAATAACCCTTTTATTGATTATAGTCAAATTATAATTTTGCCCCTAGAAGTGTGTTATAAGTGTCAGTCAATTCTGACTTCTAGGACACATATATCTAACAGTGCACCTAGGATTCTCTGGGGTCTTTCCTTGAGGTAAGTTGACCCATCTATCTTTTTCCTTCATCCCTTCATTAGCTTATCCATTACCTCTTTATTGACACAAGTTGCTTGGTCATCTTTTATAGATAGGACACTAGTTGATCGCTAATATCAAGGCAATGAACCACATGAAGTCGGAGGCCATGAAAGCTGAAGAAGATCGTCAAGCCAAAGTTGCATGCCTTCTTGAAGAGAAAGCTGAGGTCGATCATTTTCTCAAAGAGAGGTCAGTCGAAGTTGAAGGCCTCCGCCAGACTGCACGAGATGCCGAATCGACTTTAGTGAGGGTGAAGGAGGAGCTAGCCCTCGAGGTTGAAAAGGAGGAAAGATGGAAGTTGAAATGACAGAGAAGGAGAAGCAAACTTTAGATCGGATTGTGGAGGCCAAGGTCCAGGCCATGCAGGGATTCAAGGTCTCTTCTGAGGCTTTTATCAAGGGATTCGAGCTTTGCGAGGGCAGAATAGCCAGCAAGTTTTCCGAGCTTGACCTCGGCTTTCTTATGGAAGAGGTTCCTGATGAAGAAGCGGGACCACCTGCTGTCGCCGCTGACTTCCCCCCATCGAGCTTGCCATCAAAGAGCTAGGGCTAACCAACGCTGTATCGAATTCCTCAACTGCTCTCCTAGAGGTTTGAGACCAGTCAATTTGTATCTTCTCTTTTCACTTATCTCTTTTCCTATATTCGAGGAGTATTTTGATTAATGAAAATAAATTTACTTTAAGTTTATGTCGTGGTGCGCATATTTTTTAGAATTTCTCTAGTGAAGATAATCATGCTTCAACTCCTCTCATCGATGCTACCCAGCTGCCTCAGGGCCTTTCTTTGCAATCTATCCTTAAGAATATAAAGAGGAAGGTTCATCAAACTAAGAGAAAATTAAAGAAAGTAGAGGACGAGCTTCGAAAGTTGAAGAAGCATTATTTTAAAGCTATAATTGAAGTCTTTCATCTTCGTCAAGTCCATAAAAAGGATGCTATGAACTATAACAATAAGAAGCGCCATCTGACAGAGGAGTTGGAATAGGTGAAGAAGTTTGGTAGCGATAAGGCGTGGACTTTAACGACCAAGGCAAGTTCTCTGGAGGTCGAGTTGAAGGCTGCGCAAGAAATGATTCGGTTGCTCAAAGGAAGCTCGGCATGGTCAATCAATCGGGAGGAATATGACTGAGACTAGAAATAGAAGTTCTACAAACTCCAAAACTAATTACAGGAAGCTAAGGATTCCCATAACAAATACAGATGTGACTGGTGTGGCCAAGTCGCCAACCTCAAGGAGAAGCTTTGAAGGGCTGATGATGAGATCACTCATCTTCGGCGATAATTGTCTGAAGGGGCCCGAGCTAGCACAAGTAAAGACTTGGTAGAGGTCCTATCATAGAGCTCTCTGGAGAGCTTATCCACTTTGTACAAAAATAGCCAAATAGAAGTACGAGAGTTGAAGATGCAAATGGTCTACCAATAGGATGCTATGAAGGATGCTGAGGTCGAGTCAGCTGTGCTAAGAAAGAAGCTAAGGAAAGTTGAGGATGGCTTGTGGAGGCATAAGAAGTTGTTGAGTGGAAGCCTGGTTCGGTGGAAACTCAAAGAAAAGATCAAAGACTTGAAGTTGTCCTTGGTATTGATTGGCACTGACAGTCCGAAGTCTGACTCCGAATAGGGCTTCGACATCTTTCTCTCTCTCTCTCTCTCTCTCTCTCTCTCTTTTTGTAACTGGTTTTATGGACCTCCCTATGTATTGAACTTTTTATTTTAATAAAAATATTATTTTGACTGCTTCATCTTAATCGTATACTTGCATAGCTTTTTACTCTCCCCTCCTTCTATCTTAAATAATTGGAGGTTGTCAACTGTGTCAGGATGAGGTTGCCTTTCACCCTTGTTAGAATGAAGTTCTCCTCCAATTTCTAACAAGATCATCGAAGCACGAAGCGACCGTTGATAGGGCTTCTCCTTTTTGACCTCTATCAGGACCAGGTTCTCCTTCTGTTTCTGATATGGTTGGCTTTTTTCTTGTCTCCCTGTCAGGATGAGGTTCTCCTCCTATTTCTGATGAGATTGATCTTTATCTTCGTTAGGGTGAGGTCATCCTCCTATCCCTAATAAAATTATAGGAGCACAAAAGGATCATTAAAAGGGTCTCTCCACTCCTTCTTTCTTAAATAATTGGAGGTCTTCATCCATGTTAAGATGAGATTTTTTTCTTATTCTTGACACAGTTGGCCTTTTCTTTATCCCCCTATTAAGACGAGGTCCTCCTATTTTTGATGGGATTGACTTTTATCTTTATTAGGGCCAGATCCTCCTCTTGTCCCTAACAAAATCATAGGATACAAAAGGATCGTTGAAAGAGCCTCTCCCCTTCTATTTTAAATAATCAGAGATCTTCATCCATATCAAGACAAGATTTTTCTTCTGTTCTTGACATGATTGGTCTTTTTCTTATCCTCTTGTTAGGATGAGATTCTCCTTCTATTCTTGATGGGATTGGCCTTTACCATTGTTAGGATGAGGTCCTCCTATTTTTGATGGGGTTGGCCTTTACCATTATTAGGATGAGGTCCTCCTCTTATCCCTAACAAAGTTATAGGGGCACAAAAGGACCATTGAAAGGGCCTCTTCCCTCCTTCTATCTTAAATAGTCGAAGATCTTCATCCTTGTCAGGACGAGATTCTCCTTCTATTTCTGATATGATTAGTTTTTTTCTTGTCCCTCTATCAGGACAAGATCCTCCTCCTATTTCTGATGGGATCGATCTTTATCTTTGTTAAGATGAGGTCCTCCTTCTATCCCTAACAAAATCATAGAAACACAAAAGGACTGTTGAAAGGACCTCTTCCCTCCTCCCATCTTAAATAACTGGAGGTCTTCATCCATGTCAAGATAAGGTTCTCTTCCTGTTCTTGATATAGTTGGCTTTTTTCTTATCTTCCTATCAGGATGAGGTCCTCCTATTCTTAACGGGACTGATCTTTATCTTTGTTAGGATGAGGTCCTCCTTCTATCACTAATAAAGTCATAGGGACACAAAAGGATCATTAAAAGAGCCTCTTTCCTCCTATCTTAAATAACTAATCTTCATCCGTGTCAGGTTCTCCTCCTATTCTTGACATGGTTGGCCTTTTTCTTGTCCCCCTATAAGGATGAGATCCTCCTCCTATTTCTGATGGGGTTGATCTTTATCTTTAATAGGATGAGGTCCTTCTCCTTTTTCTAACAAAGTCAAAGAGATACAAAAGGGCCTTTGAAAGGATCTCTTTCCTCCTCCTGTCTTAAATAACCAGAGATCTTCATCTATGTTGGGATGAGCTTCTCCTCCTATTTCTGACATGGTTGGCTTTTTTCTTATCCTCCTGTCAAGACGAGGTCCTCCTCCTATTCGTAACAGGATCGGCATTTATCTTTGTTAGGACGAGGTCCTCCTCTTGTTCCTAATAAAGTCATAGAAACACAAAAGGACTATTGAAAGAGCCTCTCCCCTCCTCCTATCTTAAATAATCGGAGCCCTTTATCTATGTCAGGATGAGGTTCTTCTTCTATTTCTGACATGATTGATCTTTTTCTTATCTTCCTGTCAGAAAGAGGTCCTCCTCCTATTTTTGACTAGGTTGGCCTTTACCTTTATTAGAGTGAAGTCCTCCTCCTATCCCTAACAAAGTCATATCCTATCCCTAACAAAGTCATAAGGGCACAAAAGAGCCATTGAAAGGACCTCTCCCTTTCTTCTGTCTTAAATAATAGAAGATCTTCATTTATGTCAGGATGAGGTTTGCCTCCTGTTCTTAACATGGTTAGTCTTTTACTTGTCCCCCTGTTAGGATGAGATCCTTCTTCTATTTCTAATGAGGTTGGCCTTTATCTTTGTTAGGGCGAGGTCCTCCTCTTATCCCTAACAAAGTCATAGGGGCATAAAAGGACCTCTCTCCTCCTCCTATCTTAAATAACTAGAGATCTTCTACTTTATTTAAGAACGAAATTTGGTTAAGTCATTTTCTGCCATCATATAACTTTGTGACCAAGAACAAGGATATTAAAAATAAGAAATTTTTATTAAGGCAAGATTATTGATAATACATTCTCAAGTTCTCAAAGTTCCAAGGTCATGGGAGTGCTGGCCCTCCGAGCTCCTTCAAATAATATGTCCTCGATCGGACTATTTCCTCAACTTCATAGGGGTCTTCCCAGTTTAGGGTGAGCTTTTCTTGGTTTTAAGGTTGCGAAATATCCACTCATCGGAGCATTAGATCTCCTATTCTGGACATCTTGCTTCTGACCCTAAAGTTGTAGTAGCGGGCTATTCTTTGCTTGTAAGCTGCCATTCAGATTTGAGCTTTCTCTTGCTTTTTTTTTAACAGATCAAGATTTGCTCTAAGATCTTGTGAGTTACTTCCTTCATTAAAGGCCTTAACTCGCACTGAAGGAAGCTGAAGTTCAACTAGAATAACTGCCTCTATCCCAAAGGCTAGTGTAAAGAAAGTTTTTCTAGTAGGCAATCTTTAGATAGTTTGGTAAGCCCAAAGCACATGACAGAGTTCATCTACTCATGTGCCCTTTACCCTCTCAACTCTTGCCTTTATCCCTTGAAATAAAATTCTATTAGTTACTTCTTCCTCACCATTCACTTGCGGATGAGCTACTGATATGAAGTGGTGAGATATATCAAATTTTTGCAGAACTTAGCAAACTTTGCAGTTGCGAACCGATGCCCATTATTAGTGATTAGTGTCTGAGGTAGACCAAACCTATAAATAATTGACTTTCAAACAAAGTCCTACACTTTGGCTTTAGTCATCTTTACCAAAGGTTCGGCTTCAACCCACTTAGTGAAATAGTCTACTGCCACTAGCAAGAACTTTCGCTGTTTAGATGCCATGAAAAAAGATTCAAGTATATCCATCTTCCATTATGCAAATGGCCAAGGAGCGCCCAATGGTATAAGCTATGAAGCTGGCTGTCTTTGAATGTTTACATTTCTTTGACATCTGTCATATTTTTTTACATAATTCATCACATCTTGGTGCATCATTGGCTAATAGTATCCCTGACGAAGTAACTTATGTGATAAGTGAAGAAAAATCTCTATTTTTCGTTGCAGGATCGTCCAGATCTGAGGCAAATTTTTCTATAAAAAATTTCTATGATCTGATCAGATCTAAGAGTTCTCAGATCTGATTGAGATGATCTGATATTAAATCACAAAAATTAAATCTAAATGAGGAACATTTGATGTACCTAATTAGGATAATCTAATTATCCTATGATGATCTTGATCGTTCTTAAGATTTTGGAATGAGCCATGCAGGCGCTTGGCCTTTACTGGTATCTACTCAGATAGGATCTAGATGTCTTCTCATCATGAATCTTTCTTCAAAAGATCAGATCTAAATCTGATCTATAGATCCTTCAAAAAGATCTTGAATGCAACATGATCATCTCACGAACACCATCGCATAGATGCTGAATCTTGCACCAAAATCCTTGGACCTCCTTGTCTGATTGTGCCCAACATTTTTAGGCATGTAGAAGAGAGGGAGAGAGAGGATCAGAGGGGGCATCGAATATGAAAGGATGGTAGCACCTTGGGCATGGAAATTATTTCTTGCATTCAATTGCTCTTTGGCATGAGAAAGGATTTTATATTCTAAACCCAATGCCATATAGAGTCCCTATTTGACCAAATAACTATTTTATTTTAATCGTTGGGACCCAAGGACTTATTCTCCACGTAGAGCACTAGATCCTATCTAGTTTTCACACCAAAAAGCAATAAAAAAGGAAGCAGCATGAGTAGATAAGGAAGAGTCCATTGCGCCTAGGACTCTTCCCTTAAGAGTTTGATATAAATCAAACTCCATCAAAACTCAGTCTAGGCATCTCCATAAATCATGAAATTTGGTACATCCAAAGTATGACTCAATCCCTACCACACATCCAATAATCAAACAAAAATAATTTCTAAAGAATTTTTTAGAAGCCTCTGATCAGGTGATCCTCAATTTTCTCAAATAGGTCAACTTTTGACCCTAGTCCAATTGCACTAGGAATAGATTTAATTTCCATAATTAATCTAACCTAAACTAATTCCAGTTAGATGAAAATAAACCCATTCAAGATATAAAAATGAGTTAAATCAAATTTGACTAAGTTGCGATGAATCAAAAAGATTACAGAAGAAGAAAGTCAGGCTCAATCGTGTGCTAGCATGATTATCGTAAACCTGATCTAATCCAAATCAATCAAATTGGATTAGATCAATTGATGACATCCAGATCCAAACTCTTATTTATGTGATCTATTTAGGTTTAGTTTCATATGGTAATGAGACATATTGCAATCTCCATCATCGACATCATTGAAACATCTTTCGATGGACTAGAACTTTTCTGATTCATATAATTAGAATGATTGATCATCAAACTTATTCTAATTGCTCCCAAAATCCACTAGTGATACTCAGCAGTATATGGTGGCAACCCATCAGAACTAAAAGCAAACCTCTTGGTGCTGCTACCTATGTGATTGGATTCTTCTATCTTGAGCTCTGACAGGATTAGGATTAAGGTGAACTCATCAAACCCAATATCTATCATATAAATTAATCATTCGATTCAAGTCCAATGTGAAACCCTAATAAAAACTTTTCTATCATATTTACTCTGCTATGGCCTTAGGCTTATGGACTCGATTCTCATGATCATCATAGGGCTACTCCTCATCTATCAAGGTAAATAGATCTCCTATTGGTGCAATCCAATTTCTATAATGAACATGCTATAGCCAACATACGCCTTAGAGTCTCGAATGACTAGAAAATTGAGTTATGATATAGTCAAACTAAAACACCCTCAAGGTGAACTATCGATGCACCTCAGATCAAAGAATCAGACACCACTATAGCATCGAGCTAGTCATCGACGAGAAGGTAGACTTTCTTATGACTGCTTGAGGTAGTCACACTCAGTGCTTTCATTCTCTAATGAATATCTATACTTTTGCTCTAATGTCTCTACACTGTAGACTCAAGACTCATCTATCCTAAGAAAATGATCATACACCAATCTTTTCGATCGATCACTATCCTCATGATGATCCTATGGTTAGGAGCAATTTATGAGTTAATTATAAAAATTCATATCTTAAATTTTTAACTCTTAAAAATATGAATTATTATTACCATTAATTTAAATAATGTATCACAGATACTTTAAATACACACTGTGATAGAAAATAACTTTATTATTAATTTATAATCAAAATTATAAAATTATCCTTAGAAGTGTATTGCAAGTATTTAGCCAATCTAGCTTTTAGGGCATATATCTAACAAACTCCTACTTGATCTAAAGTCAATTGGCCACAAATCTAAATCCCATCTTCTTAAGATGGGCTTTGATCTTTTGTTGTCCCAATGGCTTTATTAGTGGATCAGCCACATTGTTTGTAGTGTCAACTCTTTTGACCTAGACGTATCTCTTCTTAAGGTAATTACGGATCAGATGAAATCACCGTTCGATATGCTTGAATTTCTGGTGAGACCTCGGCTCCTTAGCTAGGGCTATGGCGCCATTGTTATCGCAGTACAGAGGGACGATATCTGATGGCATCACTCCAAGCTCTATGATGAATTTTTTATACCATAATGCCTCCTTTGTAGCTTTTGATGCAGCGATGTATTTTGCTTCCATGGTGGAATCAACTATCATAATCTGCTTGGAACTCTTCCAACTGATAGCTCCACCATTGCATATAAACAGACTTCCAAATGTTGACTTTCGATCATCTATATTGGATATAAAATCCGAGTCTGTATATCCCTGGATCTATAGTTCTCCATTACCAATGACTAGAAATATATCCTTAGTTCTTCTCAAGTACTGAAGGATATATTTTATAGAAATCTAGTGCTCTTCATCTAGATTTAACTGATACTTGCTCGTGATACTCACAGCATGAGCAATATCAGGTCGTGTACATAGTATGACATATATGAGGCTTCCTATTATCGAAGCATAAAAAATTTTGCTCATGCATTCAATCTCCTCAGGTGTGCTAGGATATATCTTCTTGGAGAGATGAATGCCATATCTAAAGGGTACTAAATCTCTTTTAGAGTTTTCCATACTAAACCTCCTTAGCACCTCCTTTATATATTTCTTCTATGAGAGACCCAGCATCCTATTTGATCTATTCCTATAGACTTTAATTCCCAAAATAAAGAATACCTCTTCTAGATCTTTCATAAAAAACTTCTTAGACAACTACATTTTGACTGTAGTCAACATGAGAATATCATTCTCAATTAGGAGAATGCCATCCACGTACAATACGACGAAGACAACAATGCTCCCATTGATCTTTTTTAACACACAGGGCTCCTCCTCATTTTTGATGAAACCAAATGATTTGATCGCATCATTGAAATGAGCATTCCAACTCCGAAATGCTTGCTTTAGTCCATAAATAGACCTTTGCAACTTGCACACCTTGTGATCACCATCACTGAATGTGAAATCAAGCGACTGTTCCATATAGATATCTTTATCAAGATATCCATTTAAGAATGTCATTTTCATTACCATCTGCCATATTTTATAATTGAAATAGATTGCAACAACAAGCAATATGCGGATGAATTTGAGCATGACTACTGACAAAAAAGTATCCTGATAGTCAATGCATTCGTGTTGACTATATCCTTTCGCTATGAGTCTTGCTTTGAATATCTCTATATTTCTATCGGCACCTATCTTTCTCTTAAAGATCCATTTACATTCAATAGGTACTATACTATCAGGTGGATCTACCAACGTCTAAACTTGATTTGAATGTATTGAGTCAATTTCTAACCTCATTGCTTCTAACTATATCTCGAAGTCGATATTTGATATCGTCTCATCGTCGATTTTGAGATCATCTCTGTTAGGGATAAACCCTGCTCTCACCTAAGTTTAGTCTAATGCTTAGCCTAATGTCACTAGTAATCATGGAAGAACTTTGATTGGAAATTCTTCTTCCAACAGCCGGACCCCGATCGAATTTCTTTAGAAGTCCGAACTCCTCTAGAATTGATATACACCAAAGCTCTTCATCCCTCTACGTGGCTTCGAGCGGCTCAGTACCGGATGGCTATGGCTGTCACTATCAGTCTGTTATAGGTAATGCCCCTCTCCATAATAAACCTCATGCAGCCCCAAGCGGCCAGCTACCGGATGGCTATGATTATCACTATCAGTCTGCTACAGACGACGCCCCTCTCCATAGCAAATCCTATGCAGCTCCAAGCGGCCAACTACCAGACAGCTATGGATGTCACTATCAGTCTACTCCGGACTCCATCTATAAAAGGAACCCTTCAGATATGTTTTCTCTAAGCTCTCTTCTTCTTTCCAAAACTCTACTGAATTCTTGCCTAAGCACTTCATTTATGTTGGTCAGAAGAGCTGACTTGATCGTCGGAGGATCCTATCGGAGCCACCACCATTGACCCCAGATGGAATTTTATTTTGTAGGTCACCGACGGTGATCTCTTCTTTTCCAACTCTAGCACAATCCGACATCAATCAGATTCTGCACCAATAGGATTGATGCTAGAGGAAGAGGCTCTATTTTCAAGGTTTTTTTGTTCTTAAAGGAGTGCTCAGCAGCAATCTCTCTTCTTTCTCCCTAGAGTTCTTCTCAAAAAAAAAAAATTCTCATAGGAAAGCTTCAACTCGATGATCAACGATCTCTGCAACCAAATCCCATCCAGACCTATCCACTCCTGCTTTAGCTCTGACAACTCAAGCTCCACCTATAGCCATGGTGGATGTGGAGCAGTTCAACCTGCTGGTCCAATAGGTTCATGATCGCATGGAGGTGGTGCAGGCCATACATCGGTAGGCTCCGATGTAGATTTGATCAAAGCAAGCTTCTTCGAAGCCCCGTGATCTGGTCTAGAGATGGCCAACTTGGGCTAGCCAACCAGTGACCTCCGAAAGGGGGAAGTAGAGGGTGGAGAACCCTTGCTCGGACCATGACTCGACCCAGGGGGAGCCTTGCGCCTATTCCATCAGAAAACCTTGAGGATCAACGATCGTGAAGATCTCATGGATCAAAGGCTCCTAGAAATAAGCCGACGAATCGAAGAACTCCACCATACTCCCTCCTCACATGATAATGATATTTGCACTGACCCTCCTTTTTTTTATAAGATTATGCAAGAGCCCGTTACACTGAACTTCAAGCTTTCCTAATTTAAAATCTATGATAGAACGTCTGATTCGATCGATCACCTGAAGGCCTTTCAGACCATGATGCTGCTCCATCATGCATCAGATGCCATCGTATGTCGAGCTTTCCCATCTACCTTAAAGGAAGAAGCAAGAAACTGGTACTCGACGTTGAAGTCGGATATGATCTTCTTCTTTGATCAGATGAGCCATTAGTTTGCAGCTCACTTCATCAGCAGCCGACGTCCATGCCGAGGTTTGGATTTTTTAATAAATATCAAGCAGAAGAAGGAAAAATCTATCTGGACTTATGTCACCTAGTTTAATACCACTGCATTAGAGGTCCAAAATCTGAACCAGTCCATTGCAATGGCCACACTCAAGGATAGCCTTTAGAAGAATGATTTGCTATTCTTTCTGGAGAAGAAGTACTCTAGAGACTTTGCTGATCTGTTAGCTCGGGCTAAAGGATATGCCCGAGCAGAAGAAGCCTTCAAATTAAATGATGAGGAAGCCACTGATGGAGGGCCGAATGAAGTTCGACCGCACTCATGGACTCTCTTCGAGTGCAAGCGGGCCCGAACTATAAAAAGGATATGCCTAAGCAGAAGAAGCCTTCAAAATGAAAGATGAGGAAGCTGCTAATGGAGGGCCAAATGAAGTTCAACCACACTCATGGACTCCCCTCGAGCGCAAGCGAGCCTGACCTCCACCTCGTGCATGTCATCAAAGAAGCTCCGACAGAAGGGCACGATGAAGTTCTTCCCCCAAAAGATTTCACAACTATGCCTCTCTCAATGCTCTAAAAATGTAAGTATTGATGAAGATCAAAAAGTAACTGCCGAGGGCTGAAAGGATGTACACTCACCCAGGTAAGTGCAATCCTAACATATACTATCTCTACCATCATGACCATGATTATGATACTGAAGAATGCATTCTGCTCCAAGACAAGATCAAGGAGCTCATCAATTGAGGCCGACTGGGTCGATTCCTCAGACGCCCTTATGTATCCTTACAGTTCGTTAGGAATAGGAGGAGAACCTCGTCCTAATGTGAGCAAAATCGAAGGCCTCATTCATTTTAGACGAGATGAGGGAAGAGGCCCTGACAACGACCCTTATGTGTCCTTATAGCCCATTAGGAAATAGAAGGAGAACCTCATCCTAATGTGAGCAAAGTCGAAGGCCTCATTCATTTTAGATGAGATAAGGAAAGAGGCCCTGACAATGGCCCTTATGTCCCCTTACAGTCCGTTAGTAATAGGAGGAGAACCTCATCCTAACTTGAGCAAAGTCGAAGGCCTCATTTATTTTAGACGAGATAAGGGAAGAGATCCTGACAACGATCCTTATATGCCTCTACAGCCTGTTAGAAATAGAAGGAGAACCTCATCCTAACATGAGCAAAGTCGAAGGCCTCATTCATTTTAGACGAGATGAGGAAAAAGGCCCTAACAACGACCCTTATGTGCTCCTACAGTCCATTGAATAAGAGGAGAACCTCATCCTAACATGAGCAAAGTCGAAGGCCTCATTCATTTTAGACGAGGTAAGATGAGAGGCCCCAACTTGACTAGAGATAAGATCTACCTCGAGCTTTAACTTCAATGTCAATAGGAGATAAGATCTCCTTCAACCTCGGCTGGAGATAAGATCTTTTCCAAGCTTCAACCCTTCAATAGGAGATAAGATCTCCTTCAACCTCAATTGAAGATAAGATCTCTTCCGAGCTTCAACTTCAATCTCAATAGGAGATAAGATATCCTTCAACCTCGGCTGGAGATAAGATCTCCCCCGAGCTTCAACGTCAACCTCAATAGGAGATAAGATCTCCTTCAATCTTGACTGAAGATAAGATCTCTTTCAAGCTTCAACGTCAACCTCAATAGCAGATAAGATCTTCTTCAACCTTGACTGGAGATAAGATCTCTCCCGAGCTTCAAAAACAACCTCAATAGGAGATAAGATCTTCTTCAATCTCGACTAGAGATAAGATCTCCCCCGAGCTTCAATGTCAATCTCAATAGGAGATAAGATTTTCTTTAACCTCGATAGGAGATAAGATCTCCTCCGAACTTCAACTTCAATGTCAACAAGAGATAAGATCTTCTTCAACCTCAGCTCAAGATAAGATCTCCTTCGAGCTTCAATATCAACCCCAACAGGAGATAAGATCTCCTTCAACCTCGACTGAAGATAGGATCTTTTCCCAAGCTTCAACATCAACCTCAATAGGAGATAAGATCTCCTTCAACCTCTAAGATCTTCTCCGAGCTTCAAAGTCAACCTCAATAAGAGATATGATCTCCTTCAACCTCGACTGGAGATAAGATCTCCTTCGAGCTTCAACATCAAACTCAACCTTCAACCTTGACTAGAGATAAGATCTCTCCTCGAGCTTCAATGTCAACCTCAATAGGAGATAAGATCTCCTTCAACCTCGGCTAGAGATAAGATCTCTCCCTAAGCTTCAACGTCAACCTCAACAAGAGATAAGATCTCCTTCAATCTTGGCTGGAGATAAGATCTCCCTCGAGCTTCAACTTCAATTTCAATAGAAGATAAGATCTCCTTCAACCTCGGCTGGAGATAAGATCTCCTCCGAGCTTCAATGTCAACAGGAGATAAGATCTCCTTCAACCTCGGTTGAAGATAAGATGTCCCCCGAGCTTCAACTTCAACCTCAATAGGAGATAAGATCTCCTTCAACCTCAGTTGGAGATAAGATCTCTCCCGAGCATCAACGTCAACCTAAACAGGAGATAAGATCTCCCCCGAGCTTCAACGTCAACCTCAATAGGAGATAAGATCTTCTTCAACCTCGATTGGAGATAAGATCTCCTCCGAACTTCAACGCCAATCTCAATAGAAGATAAGATCTCATTTTACCCCAGCAGGAGATAAGATCTCCTTCGAGTTTCAACATCAATGGGTGTAGAGCCTGGAAAAGAACTTTGATAGTCATCTTTTTGTACTCCCTTCTTTCGAATTTCAAACTCGAGAGTGGGGGGACTTTTATTGAGGATAAACCCCACTCCCATCGAAGTCCAGTCTGATGCTTAGCCTAATGCGATAGGTATTCATGAAAGAGCTTCGATTGAGAATTCTCCCTCCAGTAGCCAAACCCCAACCAAACTTCTTTAGGAGTCCGAACTCCTCTGATATTGACATACATTAAAGCTCTTCATCCCTCCACGTGACCCCGAGCATCTCAGTACCGAATGACTATGGCTATTACTATCAACCTACTGCAGGCGGCGCTCCTCTCCGTAATAAACCCTTGAGCGATCAGCTATCGGATGGCTACGGTTGTCACTATCAGTATGCTATAGACGGCACCCCTCTCCATAGCAAACTCTATGCGACCCCGAGTGGCTAGCTACTGGATGGCTATGGCTGTCACTATCACTCTGCTCTAGGCTCCATCTATAAAAGGAATCCTCTAGATATATTTTCTCTAAGCTCTCTTTTTCTTTCCAAAACTCTGCTGAATTCTTGCCTGAGCACTCCATTTCTGTTGGCCAGAAGAGCTGACTTGATCATCGGAGGGTCCTATTGGAGCCACCACCACCGACTTCGGATGAGACTTTATTTTGCAGATCACCGACGTCGACCTCTTCTTCTCTAACTCCAGCTCGGTCTGACATCGATCAGATTCTGCACCAACAATTATCATGAACCCCATTTTTCATGAGGAGCATTTCCTTTACATCCTCTTCAGTAGTACCTAAGTACCTTTCAGGAGGACGAAAAATCCTATTTGATCTGTGAGGTGGTGGAGATAGTATTTGGACTAGTTCTAATTGATTGGGCCCCATAGGTTCCTTAGCTCGTTGCTCATCGGAGACTTTCTTCTCAAACCTAATCTATCTTTCAATGTCACAATCTAAAATAAATTATTTTTCAAGAAAGATGACATGTTGACTCACAATCACATTATGATCTTCTGAAAGATAAAAATAATATCCTAATGACTCTTTAGGATATGCAATGAATCGAGCTCTAAAGGACCTAAGACTCTAACTTGTCCGCTTGTTGTCTTTTGACATGAGCCGGACAATCCCAAATTCTGAGATGACTCAGACTTGGATTTCTTACCATGCCATATCTCATACGGTGTGGTAGGAACGGATTTTAGAGAAAACCCTATTTAGTAGATAATATTGAAGTCATAAGACTATGTCTCCAAAAAAACTCAGGAAAGATCTATGAAGCTCATCATGGATCAGACCATATCCTAATAGGATCCGATTTCTTCCATTCTGAAACCCCGTTGAGTTGAGGTGTTCCTGGTGGAGTCCATTGAGAGACTATGCCATTTTTCCTTAAGATAGTCTAGGAAATTTTTGACTAAGGTATTCACCTCCTCGATCTGATCGAAGAACCTTAATGGAGTTTTTCTAGTTTATTTTTCTACTTCATGTCTGAATTCTTTGAACTTTTCAAAAGCTTCAGACTTATGTCTCATAAGATACACATACCCATACCTAGATAGATCATCGGTAAAGGTTAATGAAGTAGACAAAATTTGCCTCTAGCTAGGCACATCAAATGGGCCGCACACATCAGTATGTACTAGGGCAAGGAGATCTGTGGCCCTTTCCCCATGTCCTACAAAAGGGAGTTTAGTCATTTTGCCTTGAAGACAAGATTCACAAAGTTGGATATGACTCGAAAGTCAATGGACTCAATAGCCCATTTTTCTCCAATTTGTTGATCCTATCTTCTGCTATATGACCTAATCTCAGGTGCCATAGATATCTATCATTTTGGACTATCCCTAGGTCACTTTAATTTGGCATTCACATTTTGCTCGATAGTTAAAAATAGATACATCAATATGTAGCTGATAAAGATCACGTTAATAAGAAAACAATTTGCAATTTTATTTCTTTCATAAAGAATGTTACAATGGTCCTTAAAGAAAGGTAATCACATAGCCTTTCTAGTGCTAAGCATGAAACAGAAATCAAATTCCTGCTAGCTGCAGGCACATAATAACAGTCTTTCTAAGTACTAAGTCTAAATCCTAGATGGTAATCGAAGAAGGTATGTTTCCATGGCCGTAGCAGCAACTCTTGCTCCATTCTCGATGTGCAGGATCATCTTACTATCCCTCAGCCTCCTGCTATCCTCAAGATCTTGCATAGAAGTGCATAGGTGAGTACTAGAACTAGAGTCAAGCATCTAACTAGATGTAGAAGAAATCATAAGGTCAGATTTTATAATGAGCATACCTTCAGAAGAACCTATCTCCCTTTTTGTTCTTTAGCTGGCCAGGTAAAGAGGGCAGTTTCGCTCCTATGGCCATCAGTGTTGCAATGAAAATATTTTTTCTTGTCAGTGGTCTTTTTCTTTGGTTCTACCTTCTTCTTCTTTCCACCTTCCATCTTTCACTTCTTTACAGACTTTTTCTTCTTTTTAAAAGACTTTCTTTTAGAAGAAGTCCACTCTACAGCAAGCATTGAGCCCTTTGAATCTTTCATAAAGAGCTCAGCAGTAACCAGCATGTTCATAAGTTCAGCCAAGATATTTTAAAGTTTATGCATATGGTAGTTCATGATGAACTGCCCATATACATCAATCAAGGGCTGTAGAATTATATCAATCTATAGATCCTAATCTGACTTGACACCGAGCTTCTCAAGCTCTTCTAAGTTCTTGATCATTTTCAGATAATGATCTTGGACCGACTGTCCATCATGCATCTAAGCCTTAAAAAGTCTCTTAGTAACTTGATATTTGGCTGTGCAACTTTCTTCACTAAACAACTCTTACAAGTGAGCCAACATTTGGTGGCTAGTCTTTATGTCTTCATATTGACATTGGAGCTCATCAAATATCGAGCCCAACATGTAATACCTAGCTTTATTATCTTCATCCATCCATTTTTCAGAGACGCTCTTTGATTAGCGGATGGATGGCCTGGTAAAATAGGAGGATCCTATTCCAATACATAAGTCAACTTCTTAAAATCTAAAATAATTTTAAAGTTTCATAGCCAATCCTTATAGTTGGATTCGGTCAGTCTATGGGTGTCCAGGATATGGGCTAATAGGTTGGATGCAGACATTTTTCTATACAGAGTCAAAATTTTTAGTTAGATTTTGTAATTAAACTTAATCAATTTATTTAAAAATTTTATTTTTAAAAAATAGGCTTTCACTATTTACTCGAATTCCAACACTTTCTTGGCAGAGATACAAAAATCTCCGTAATCAAAGATTTCTAGTGGATGGTACGGTCCCACTAACTGGCTCATCACCTCACCTAACAATTATTGATGATGGATCAACCGATGAGTGACAACTCTTGTTCAATGATTCTCTAATCATGGTGTACCCTAACCTGGTCTCTAATTCATGAATCTCACCATATCAGGAATATTGATCCAATCCTTAGTTAAGTCAGATCCACCATTTGTATGAATTAAATTTCTGATTAGATCTCTCATCGTATCCAAAGTATTGAGCCCAATCCATCCTCCAATCCACAGCATCCAATGCTTAGTAGACATGATTGCATCTTTCTGGTGCAACTGAATCACTATGACAATCAACTCCGGGAAGGGCCCGCACATCTACAATGATGGAAGATCTTAGACTTAATATTTTTTTAGAAAGATTTAATTTAGGTCTCTTTAAATTTGAGTTGACTTAGTCATAACAATGATGACTAACCTAGTAGCATGGGTTGGCTCGAATTGTTAGCCACCTCTATTTAGAACTAGATCAATACAAATGGCCAGGTAAGTGAGCTTGGTGGAAAGGATATGCCATTAACTCGATAAGAACACATTCAGATCAAGTAGCTTCTAATTAAAAATCAATCAATCGTATTTACAAAACTTACCCTAGACACTAAATTATCAAATTAAAATCAATCGGATTAGATTATAATTCAGGCTCGAATCATAGAGTCAAATTAGGTCTTAACTTGATCGAGTCACATTTCAATGTGATTCGACCTTGATCCAAACTTAATCCTATTATACTGATCAAATCTAAACTTTTTTTGATTCTATCTAACCAACTCTTGATTCGATTTGATCAATCGTTAGATCTAATTGAGCTACCCAAGCCCGAACTCAATTTTATGAAGGTGTCTTAGATCTAAAAATTTATAATTTTAAGATCTAAATAATTTTATAATCTTAATTCTTAATTAAGTTTGGGTTCATGAATAAAACATGTATCAAAATCCTAAGATTTTAGGATCTAAAATTTTGCAAAAAATAAGTTCTGATTTCTAATTACGGATGAATGGGCAGCACCCCTACACATCATAAGAACATTCCATCAAATGAAAGGAGAAGGCCTTTAAATTCTATTTTGTTCTTATGATCGAACGGCTAAGAAGAATGTCTTAATCAAAAATATATTTTCTGAAATAAAATAAGTTAGATCTAAATCATATATTACATATACAATCAATGATCTAATCTATACATGCCTTGGATACGTCTCATGTATCATAATTCAATCAACCATGCATGCTTTCAGATCTGATATATCACATATTATATCTAAAAAATAAAATTTTAAATTTAATCACATCAAAATAAAACTATTCTAGATAGTTTATAGAACTATTCTATAACTAGTCTAAGCATGCATCTTTTATATCTCATATGAATAAATTAAAAATTAAAATCTTTATTTTTTATTTTTTAAATATGATTATAATATTTATAACATCAAAAAAATTAAAATAAAATAGATCTAAAATTATAATTAATCAAAATAACAACATGATTACACTAGACTACATATAAAACTATTCTATTCCTAGTCTAGTCATGCATCTCATATACTATAGATCTAAATCATTTAATTTTTAATTTTTTGATTTCAGATCTAATCATATCTGATGTGTATTTAAAATTCTTTAATATTAGATCATAAATAAAAATAAACTCATATCTAAAAAGAAGATCTGAAAAATTGCTAATGCAGCTCTGATATCAGTTGAAGAAAAATCTCTATTTCTCAATGTAGGATCATCCAGATCTGATCAGATTTAAGGTAGATTTTTCTACAAAAAAATTTTTATGATCTGATTAGATCTAAGAGTTCTTAAATCTAATCGAGATAATCTGATATTAAATTATAAAAATTAAATATAAGTGAGGAACATCTGATATACCTGATTAGGGTAATCTAATTATTCTACAATGATCCTGAATGTTCTTGAGGTTCTGAAATGAGTCACGCACGTGCCTGGCCTCTATCAATATCTACTTAGATAGAATCTAGATGTCTTCTTTTCATGAATTTTTTTTTAAAAGATCATATCTGAATCTAATCTATAGATCCTTCAAAAAGATCTTGAATGCAGCATGATCGTCTCGCGAACATCGTTGCATAGATACTAAATCTTGCACCAAAATGTTTGGACCTCCTCTGATTGTGTCCAACCTTTTTAGGCATGTAGAAGAGATGGAGAGAGAGGATCAGAGGGGGATGGGATATGAAAGGATGGCAGCACCTTGGGCATGAAAATTATTTCTTGCGTTCAATTGCTCTTTGGCACGAGAAAGGATTTTATATTCTAAACCAAACACCACATAGAGTTCCTATTTGACCAAATAACTATTTTATTTTAAACGTTGGGACTTAAGGACTTATTCTCCACATAGTTGAAGAAAATAGTGCAGGATTTGCCATGCTACTTTCGAAAAATATTTCAAAAATAGTAATGATTCAGCAAAAAATAATTAATCTAATTAATTATCTATTGATCATATTAGATTATTTAACCCTACACATTAGGATCTAAACATAATATGCATGCATACATTAATAGATCTAAAAATCAAACTATGTAATAAACTATTTACTACATTTACGTGTTCAGAACACAAGACCTTTTCATGGATAGTCGATAACCATAATCTAAGTCCACTAGATAATGCTCTAGTATCACATCATAGCCACACATGTGTTCGGTCTTTATGGTTGGTCCACACGGAGCTCCTGATCCTAATTAGCCTAACTGGAGTGCTAGCTCTTCACCGAGGCCTTCGATGGCTGATCACAATCGATCCGATCAATTGCATACTTTATAATTTTTTAGATATTCTAAAAATATAGAACATAAATATTGAAGGATGATAAAGATGTGTTTCAAATTTAGTGGTGATTCGATGCACACAACACTCGATCTCTCCACCCGAACCTAGATTCCCACATCTAGGATTTCACTCGACCCAAAAATCCTGACACACTAAAAATCCTATCACGCCCTCTCTGTATGAAATTTTTCCATGAAATATGTTTTTATGGAAAGAAAACTTTTATATCTATAATTTCTATTTAGATCATATCTAAAAATATGATATCCTTATCGGCGAAAATTATAAGAGAAGAGAGGCAAAAAGGAAAAAAAAAAAGTGTTGCAGGATCCTATTCACCTTCACTCTAAGATTTTTTTCACCCAAAACTGATGCTCAAACATTCTAAAATTTTTACCATGTAATGCTAACCCCTTCTTCTGAATGAACAAAAATTTTTATAATTTATTGACATGAATACCATGGGAAAACAGTATGAAAAATGATAAGGGTCGAGTGGTTGAGAGGTTTTAACCACTCACTTGATTTCAAAAATCAAATGAGCCTCTTATCCTTATCCAACGCCCCCTCCCTTGTGTTTAACATGTAGAACGACTCTCCTTCTATGTGCATATTTTTATTTCTCAAAAAATATTCAACAAACAAAAGAGAGGGCATGGGAAGCAGAGTAGAAAAGTCAAAAATGGTAGGCACGTGGGAGAATTTGAATTCAAACTTCATTTGACTTGGTCCTAATTAGTTTCAACCAAACTAATTAATCTAGACCCAATTAAATTATATTAAATCCAATCAAATTAGGCTTATCCTAATCTAATAAAATTTTAATCAAATTAAAAATTAATTAGATCTACATTCTGATCAAATCAGGATCAAAACTCCTATAGCGATTCAGTCATCTCATGACCTAATCGGATCAAATCCAATCAAATCAAATTCAATCAAACTTGATCGAATCTTTATCACTCGATCAAATTGAGCTAATCAGCAATCAAATTATTAATTAATTCTCTAAAAATATCTAAGTCTAAATCAAATGGGTTACTGGGCAATAGAGTCCTATCAACATGAAACTCTTGAAGAGTTCTAAATCAGTGAGACTCTTGAACCTAGTATCCCAAATAAATCAAACTTATGATCATAGAGTTCCAGACTAGTGAAACTCTTGATTAGAGAGTTTCAGATGAGTATGACTCAGAGTTTCAGTCTAGTAAGACTCTTGATCATAGAGTCCCAGTCCAGTGGGACTCTTGACCATAGTGTCCTAGATTATTAGGACTCATGATCAGAGAGTTCCAAACAAGTAGGACTCAGAGTTTTAGTTCAGTAGGACTCTTGATCATAAAATTTTAGTCTAATGAAACTCTTGATCATAGAGTCTCAAACCAATGGGAGTCTAGATCAGCCATCAGATCAGGTAGGAACTTCTAATGTGTGTGACCCAGTAGATCCGAACCTAAATCGGTAGCATAGAAATTAATTTCTATACTAATCAAAATGGCCATCTAGCAATGGTACCTAACATCCAGATAAGTCAAATAATCATAATCGTAACATTCAGAACCTATGCGAATATGGTTATCGTATAATTCATCCCTATGACCTCTGTGTAATAGATGACTCAGGATTAGATTATCAACTCTAGAAAATACATCCATATCATATCTCAAAGCAATTAGTCCTATGACTCCTCACTCAGACTATCCTAGCCAAGGTTTTGCTAAATTGAAATACAATTCAATATAGCTCCTAAAATCAAGAGTGGTCAATCTCATCTTGATACATGCACCGACTCCATAAGTACTTGACTGTGCCCAGAAACCTTCCATCACTGAATTAAAAATTCAAATAATTTGACATTAAAATATAGTGAGTTGCTTGGAAGTCACCACGGTCATCTCAGGTTGGAGGAATATTCATTCCCATATTCCATCGAAGCTAATCTTGATAGAAGAAAAGCCTCGTAGTTAGTCACGTTCAGTGCAGATGTATCCATACATCTCACTTGCATGCCAAATCAGTATCTCAACACTCCTTGATTATGAGGACAACTAATCTATATGGTACACAATGACCTATACTTGATAAACATTATCGTCCTAAGTAACAACGTATCATTTGGTCATGAACTATTTTAGAACTAAATGATAAATTCTCCTTTGCCGAATCTAGATAGTCCTAAGGACTTCATCACAATACAGAAGTTTATTAGAAGATAATAGAATTTATGATGAAAAATATCACAATAACTTTTATTAATTTATAATTCATATATAATTATAAATATATGGCCCAACCATCAATAGACTGACGATTGGCTTTGGGATACATTTTCAATAATCTCCCACTTGGACTAAAGCTAATCGGTGTAGTATCTAATACCTATCTTTGACTTAAAGTCATCGAACTCCTTCATCATAATAATTTTAGTGAATGGGTCGACCAGGTTCTTCTTTCCATCGATCTTCTCAAGGTCGATGTCACCTCAATCCATAATCTCTCGGACAAGATGGTAGCGACACAGAATATGCTTCATCTGCTGGTGTGCCTTTACTTTCTTCGCCTGAGCAATGGCTCCAGAGCTGTCGCAATAGAGCAGAACTGGACCATTAAGGGAGGGTGCTACTCTAAGCTCGGTGATGAATTTTCTTAGCCACACCGCTTCTTTGGTAGCATCTGATGCCACGACATACTCTGCCTCACAAACTGAATCAACCATAGTGTGCTGCTCGAAACTCTTCCAGCAGACAGCTCTACCATTAAGGGTAAATATGTATCCCAACATACTCTTGCTATCATCATAATCGGACTGAAAACTAAAGTCTATGAACCCCATAAGTTTTAAGTCCGATTCATCATATACAAGCCACTAGTCCTTAGTATTTCTTAAATACTTCAGGATGGTTTTAACAACCTTCCAGTGATTCTTTCCTAGATTAGATTGGTATCTAATCACTACACCTAGTGAGTATGCCACATCTGGTCACATACATATCATGGCATACATTATAGAATCCACTGCTGAAGTATATGGTATTCTATTTATACGCTCTCTGTCCAGAGGTATTGTTGGATAATCCCTCTTTGAAAGAAAAATTCTATGGCCTATCGGTAGATAGCCTTTCTTCAAATTTTTCATGCTAAATTATTTTAGCACAGTGTCAATGTATATCGACTGGGACAATCTAAGCAACCTTTTAGATTTATTTCTATAGATCTTCATCCCTAGGATGTAGGAAGCTTCTCTTAGATCTTTCATGAAAAATTGTGATAACAGTCAGATCTTTATTTTTTGTAATGTAGGAACATCATTTCTGATTAAGAGAATGTCATCCACATATAATACTAGAAATACTATTGCTAGATCCTTAGCCCATTTGTATATGCAGGGCTCCTCTTCATTCTTAACAAAGCCATACATTTTGATTATTCTATCAAATCGTATGTTCTAGCTTCGAGATGCCTGCTTTAGTCCATAAATAGACCTCTGAAGCTTACACACCTTAAACTCATCTATGAATATGAAATCTTCAGGTTGTATCATATACACCTCTTCATCCAGCTCTCCATTCAGAAAAGCTATTTTCACATCCATCTATCAGATTTTATAGTCCAGATGGGCAGCTATGGCAAGCATTATCCGAATGAATTTGAGCATTGCCATAAGAGAGAACATCGCATCACAGTCAATACCATAACGTTGATGATATCTCTTGGCAACCAGATGGACTTTATAGGTCTCCACCTTTTCATCTGCGCCTCTTTTCCTTTTGAAGACCCACTTACATCCTATGGATTTTATCCCTTCGGGTGGGTCAACCAATGTTCATACATCATTGACCTTCATGGATTCCATCTTGGATTTCATGGCCTTAAGCCATTTCTCAGAGTCGGATCTCTACATTACATCCATATAAGTGATTGGATCTTGATCGTTCTCATCGAGTTCGATAGGATCCCAGTCCTGGATCAAAAAACCATAATATCTATCTGGTTGATGTGGTACTCTACCAGATCTCCTTAATGATGCTTCTACAATGGGTTCTGGGTCTGATCTAATCAGATCCAGCTCAAGGTCAATAACTTATGTTTGTTCTTCCACCTATCAAACTTCATCAAGTTCGACCTTGGAGGCATTAGTTCCTTCACTAAGAAACTTCTTTTCTAAAAATACTGCCTTAAGGCTGACAAATATTTTTTGCTCATCAGCAAGGTAGAAGTAGTACCCTTTGATTTTTTTTGGATAACCTATAAAACTATACTTATCAGACCTAGGTCCAAGCTTGTCTATCATCAAACATTTGATATAGGCCGGACATCCCAAATCCTAAGGTGTGAAAGCATTGACTTACGTCCTGTCTATATTTCATATGGTGTTTTATTAATAGATTTACTCAGAACCCTATTTAAAATATAACAAGCTGACTCAAGTGCATATCCCCATAGGAAGATCGGCAAACCAGCAAATCCCATCGTGGATCGAACCATATCCAACAGGGTTCGATTTCTTCTTTCAGACACATCATTATGTTGTGGTGTTTCAGGAGGAATCCATTGGGAGAGAATCCCTTTCTCCCATAAGATATGTCAGAAACTCATTGAAAAGGTACTCACCCTCTCGGTCAGACCAAAGAGTTTTAATACTCTTCCCAATTTGCTTTTTAACCTGATTTCGAAATAGTTTGAACATTCCAAATAACTTCGACTTATGCTTCATTAAATAGACATATCCATACCTTGATAGATCGTCTGTGAAGGTTATGAAGTAGAACTATCTATCTTTGGCACTTGAGCTCATGGGTACACATACATTCGAATGTACTAAACTCAAGAGTTCAGTGGCTCGTTCATATTTTTCAGTAAAAGGTGACTTGGTCATCTTACCAAGAAGACAGAACTCATAGGTCGGAAGTGACTCACAATCACTAACCTCAAGAATTTCTTCTTGAGTTAATCTGTTAATTCTATTCTTATTAATATGACCTAGCCTATAGTACGAAAGGTAGACATTAGATACATCACTAATTCTATGATATTTACTAGAGGATTGAACCATGTTAACAGGCATAGAAAGTAAATAAATTTCGTTATTCAATTATCCAATCAAAATTGTAATACCATTCAAAATGATATTACAAAATTTTTCTTTTATTGATGTTTCAAAATCATTCATGGCCAAAAGGCCTACAGAAATGACATTCAATAAAAAAGTTGGACAATAATGACATTCATTAAGAATAACTTTATTTGAATTGATTACAAGGTTCATGATTCCTAAAGCTAGAATTGAAAATTGTCTTCTATCTCCAACGTTCAGGAATCTCTCACCTTGATCAAATCTCCTATTGATCTGTAAGTCTTGCATAGAATTACAAATATGATAAGGGCTTTCAATATATAATACCCAGATAGTAGAATCAAATAAGAAAAAATTGCAAGATGTTATCATATAATTATCTTGCCCAGCAACCACTTGCTTTTTCCTCGACCTGATCGGATCTAGGAAGATAATGTACAAAGGATAGTTCTTTTTCAATGCCCCTACTTCTTGCAGAAGAAGCACTCTGCCTAGCTCTGGTCGGACTTGCACTTCTTGGTCTGACCCTATGCAGTCATCCCAGCATGTGGCCGCACCTTCTTGCTTTTCTTCTTCTTGTTCTTCTTCCCTTTCTTAAAGGATCAACGAACAGAAGAAGACCCTCCCACTATATTCACCATCTTCTTATGGAGTTGGTGATCCTTCTCAAAGTTCTGCAGCAACCCTAACAAGCCATGGTAGTTCACTGCAGGTTTCATCATTCTAAAATGAGTTAGGAAGGAGAAGAAGAACTTGGGCAAAGAATTAAGGATCGCATCCTTACCGAGCTGCTCGTGCAGGAGAATGCCCAACTTGCTAAGGTGCTCAATCATCTCGATCATGTACAATACATGATCGATGACTAAGGCCCCATCCCTCATCCGACTGTTGAAAATGGCACAACTTATTTTGTGCCTTTCAACGTCGTCCGGTGTGCCAAAAGAGTCATTCAATATTTAAAGCATCTCCTATGGTTGGGCATTTTCAAATCTACGACTGAACTCATCATTCATTACCACCAGCATTATACATCGAACGATGATGCGGTCATTGAGCCACTTCAGATAAGTATCTCGAACCATTTTCCTAGCATTCGGGGCTAGCTCCTTAAGTTCTCGTTCCGTTACTACATAAAGGATTCGTTCGTGCTCCAAGATGATTTTCAACTTACGATACCAGCTATCATAGTTGGATCCTATAAATTTATCATGGTCTAACAATGACCAGAGTGATAGGTTAGTAGCCATGTCTGCACAAAAAGAAAAACCAAACCTAATTAGTATATGAATTATTAATCCTAAAGATTTAGACTTTAGTCTAAAGATCCTTCCACTATTTTATACGAATTGGTAGCCTCTACCTCCAATTTGAGGAATTACTCTAATTTCTTAGTGGGTACTAAAATTCACATAGACTACACATGAGTCCAACTTTGGTTGATCAACCCATGTGCACCTATAGATAGATTCAAAATCAATTATTTCTCTAAACAACTTCTAGCAACATTGATTTTGCCCTATAGATCTAATCAGTAGGCTTTGGCCTCCACTAAAAAAGGTTTGATTAGGTCCAACCATTAACATGATCACATTTAGTCTTATCTAACCAATAAATGATCGGGTCTGACTTTGGTCGGCCAACCTAACCACCATCAAAAAGACTTAACCAAATTATCATTTTATGAATGATAACTTCATTAGTCAATAATCATCAGGCCTTTGGGCCTCCAATGATCATCATACTAATGAATCCATTATCACTCAACTTAATGGAAGGATATGATTTAGTTATCTATATAACTATTTCATTTTTAAGGATCTAATAATTTTAGAGGATTTAGTTAACCAATTTAAGAAAATTCAGCAAGTCAATTTTGATCTTCCCACTGACTTCACCAAGTCAGAAAAGAATCTAATCTAAGCTGGTATTAGGAGCACCTAAATCAGTCAGACTAATTTACCTAATAGACATGGGTGAGTCCGAATCACCAAGTGATCTAATCAAAATCTAACTCATCAGGATGGCTAGGTAAGCGAGATCAGTGGAAGGGATATGCCATTAACTCATCAAAGATCGAATCAATGCGAGTGGTTTTCAATTAAAAACAATCGATCAAACTACCAAACTTATCTTAGACACTATCTGATTCATTAGTTTTAATTTGACCAATCTAGTAATTTTGGATTCGACCACGTAGCCTTGAATCAAGTCCATTTGGTCCTTATTAAAGTCATGGACTTGACCAACTGCAACTATTATAATTGAGCGTATAGAGTTCTTGACCTAATCTAAATTAATATTTAATTAGATTTGATCAATTACTCTAAATTAGTCTATCTTTTAACTAACCTTAGGTCTAACCCAATTTATAGACCTAATTCAGCTAATCCAATAACCCATAATTTTATGATTAATGGCTTAGAGTCTTAATTCATAATTCTAGATACTAAATTATTATACTTAATTTTTAATTAAGTTTATGAGCTGAGGGTTAGGATTTGGCATTTTAAAAATATTTTTAATTTTGAAAGATTCTTTACAACTTAGCATTATTCACCAATTGAGTCAACTCATTTTAAAATTAAATCATCTCAATTCACAAACAACACTAGTTATAGGGTTTAATCTAAAACTATGTACACTACATAATCATGAAATCATGAATCAAACTTTATCTAATTATGCATTCATGATCATAAATTAGATTAAAGTTTAATATAATTAAATCATAAAAATATTAGATCAAATTTAGTATTTTCATAATTAACGATATAGATCAGTAACGTACCAGGACAATCTTTTCATTATAGGAGGTAAACCCTACAGCAGGACAACCTATAGTCTATGTGATCTGGATTTTAATTTTTTAGATCTAATTACTCTAATTATTAGATTAATATTTAGATTAAATCTAAATTATTAATCTAAATATGTAAGCATATCATGTTTAAAGAGTCTTGCTCTGATACCATTTGAAGAAAATAGTGCAGGATTTGCCATGCTACTTTCGAAAAATATTTCAAAAATAGTAATGATATAGCAGAAAATAATTAATCTAATTAATTATCTATTGATCATATCAGATTATTTAACCCTACATATTAGGATCTAAACATAATATGCATGCATACATCAATAGATCTGAAAATAAAACTATGTAATAAACTATTTACTACATCTACATGTTCAGAACACAATACCTTTTTTATGGATAGTCAATCATCATAATCTGAGTCCACCGAATAATGCTCTAGTATCACATCATAGTCGCATATATATCCGGCCTCTACGGTTGGTCCACATGGAGCTTCTGATCCCGATCAGCCCCACTAGAGTGCTAGCTCCTCATCGAAGCCTTCGATGGCTGATCATGATCCATCTGATTGATAGTATACTTTTTAATTTTCTAAATATTCTAGAAAATTAGAATATTTAGAGGATGATGAAGATGTATTTCAAATTTGGTGGTAATTCGATGCTCACAGCACTCGATCTCTCCACCTGAACCTAGATTTCCAAATCTAGGATTTCACTCAGCCCAAAAATCCTGACACACTAAAAATTCTATCATGCCCTCTTTGTGTGGAGTTTTTCTATAAAATAAGTTTTTGTGAAAAGATAACTTTCATATCTATAATTCTTATTTAGATCATATCTAAAAATAGGATATCCTTAGAGGTGAAAATTAAAAGAGAAGAGAGGCATAAAAAAAAAAATACTGCAGGATCCTATTCACCTTCACTCCAAGATTTTTTTTGCCTAGAAGTGATGCCCAAACACTCTAAAATTCTTACCACATAATGCTAACCTCTTCTTCTACATGCACAAAAATTCTCATAATTTATTGATATGAATACCATGGAAAAACTGCATGGAAAATGATAAGGGTCGAGTGGTTGAGAGGTTTTAACCACTCATTTGATTTCAAAAATCAAATGAGCCTCTTATCCTTATCCAACGCCCCCTCCCTTATGTTTAACACGCAGAAGGACTCTTCTTCTATGTGCTTATTTTTATTTCTCAAAAAATATTCAACAAACAAAAGGGAGGGTGTGGGAAGCAGAGTGGAAAAGTCAAAAATGTTGGGTGCATGAAAGAATTTTAATTCAAATTTTATTTGACTTAGTCCTAATTGGTTTCAACCAAACTAATTAATCTAGATTCAGTTAAACCAGATTAAATCCAATCAAATTTGGCTTAGCCTAATTCAATAAAATTATAATTATATTAAAAATTAATTAGATCTATGTCCTGATCAAATCAGGGTCAAAACTCCCATAGCGATTAGGTCATCTCATGACCTGATCGGATCAAATCCAATCGAATCAAATTCAATCAAACTTGATCAAATCATCATCGCTCAATCAAATTAAGTTAATCAACAATCAAATTACTAATTAATTTTTTAAAAATATCTAAATCTAAATCGAATGGATTACTGGACAATAGAATTCTATCAACATGAAACTCTTGAAGAGTCCTAAATCAGTAGGACTATTGAACCCAGTGTCCCAAACGAATTGAGCTTGCGATCATAGAGTCCTAGACTAATGGAACACTTAATCAGAGAGTCCCAGATGAGTAGGACTCAGAGTTTCATTCCAGTAGGACTCTTGGTCATAAAGTCCCAATCCAGTGGGACTCTTGACCATAGTATCCTAGATTATCAGGACTCATGATCAGAGAGTCCCAAACAAGTAGGACTCAAAGTCCTAGTCCAGTAGGACTCTTGGTCACAAAGTTTCAATCTAGTGAAACTCTTGACCATAGAGTCCTAGACCAATGAAACTCTAGATCAGCCATCAGATCAGGTAGGAACTCCTAATGTGTGTAACCCCATAGGTCCAAACCTAAGCCGATAACACAGAAACTAATTTCTATACTAATTAAAGTGACCATATAGCAATGGTACTCGACGTCCGGATAGATCGAATAATCATAATTGCGATATTCAGAACCTATGTGAATATGGTTACCGTATAATTCAATCCTATGATCTTTGTGTAATAGATGACTCAGGGTTAGACTATCAACCCTAAAAGTTACATCCATATCATATCTCAAAGCAATTAGTCCCATGACTTCTCACTAAGACTACCCTGACCAAGATTTTGCTAAATTAAAATATAATTGAACACAGCTCCTGAAATTAGGAGTGGTCAATCCCATATTGATACACGCACCGACTCTATAAGTACTTGATTGTGCCCAGAAACCTTCCATCATTGAATTAGAAATTCAAATAATCCAGCACCAAAATACAATGAGTTGCTTAGAAGTCACCATGGTGATCTCAGGTCGGAGGGATATTTATACCCATATTTCATCGAAGCTAATCTTGATAGGAGAAAAGTGCCGGAGTTGATCACGTTCAGTATAGATGTACCTATACATATCACTTGCATGCCATATCATTGTCTCAACACTCCTTGGTTATGAGGACAACCAACCTATATGGCATACAACTATTTATACTTGATAAAAGTTATCGTCCTAAGTAACAACGTATCATTTAATCGTAAACTACTTAAGGACTAAATGATAAATCCTTCTTTGCTAAATCTAGATAATCCTAAGGACTTCATCACAACATAGGAGTTCATTAGAAGATAACAAAATTTATGATGAAAAATATCAAAATAACTTTTATTAATTTATAATTCATATATAATTATAAATATATGGTCCAACCATCAACAGACTAACGATTGACTTTGGAACACATTTCCAACAATAGTGCATCAGATCCTGTCTAATTTTCATGCTAAAAAGCAATCAAAAAGGAGACAACATGAGTAGATAAGGAAGAGTCCATTGCACCTAGGACTCTTCCCTCAAGAGTTTGATCTAAATCAAACTCTATCAAAACCTAATCTAGGCACCTCCATAAATCACAAAATTTGGCACATCCAAAGTATGACTCAAGCCCTATCATATATCCAAAAATAAAATAAAATGATTTCTATAAAATTTTTTAGAAGCCTCTGATTAGGTGACCTTCAATTCTATCAAATAGGTCAACTTTTGACCCTAGTCCAATTATACTATGAATGAATTTAATTTTTATAATTAATCTAACTTAGACTGGTTCTAGTCAGATGAAAATAAACTCATTCAAGATATAAGAAAGAGTCAAATTAAATTTAACTCAATTGTGATGAATCAGAAAGATTACAGAAGAAAAAAGTCAGGTTCAATCGTGTGCTAGCATGATTACCTTAAACTTGATCTAATCCAAATCAATCGAACTGGGTTAGCTCAATTGATGACATCCAGATTTAAATCCTTATTGGTACGATCCAGTTAGATTTAGTTCTGTATGGTAATAAGATATGTCACAATCTTCATCATCGACATCATCAAAATATCTTTTGATGGATCAGAACTTTTCTGATTTATATAATTAGAATGATCGATCATCAAAATCATTATAATTGCTTCTAAAATCCATCAGTGACACCTAGCAGTATATGATGGCAACCCATCGGAACTAAAAGCGAGTCTCTTTGTGTAGCTATCTGTGTGATTGGGTTCTTCTATTTTGAATCCTAATAGTATTAGGATTAAGGTAAACTTGTCAAACCCAACATCTATCATATGAATTAATCATTCGATTTGAGTCCAATGTGAAATCCTAATAGAAACTCTTTCTATCATCTTCACTCTACCATGGCCATGGGCTTATGGACTCGATTCTCATGATCATCATAGGGCTACTCCTCATCTACCGAGGTCAATAGATCCCCTATTGGTGTAATTCAATCCCTATAATGAACATGCTATAGCCAAAATACACCTCAGAATTTTGAATGGCTAAAAAACTAAGTTATGGTATAGTCAAACTATAACATCTTTAAGGTGAATTATCGATGTACCTCGGGTCAAAGAATCAAACACACCACTACAGCATCGAGCTAGTCATCGATGAAAGAAGGTTGGCTTTCTTATGACTATTCGAGGTGGTCATGCTCAGTACCCTCATTCTCTAATGAGTATCTATACTCTCACTCTGATGTCTCCATACCATAGACTCAAAACTTATCTATCCTAAAAAAGCAATCGTACACCAATCTTTCGGATCGATCACCATCCTCATGATGATCCTATGCTTAGGAGCAATTTATGAGTTAATTATGAAAATTCATATCTTAAATTTTTAACTCTTAAAAATATTAATTATCATTATCATTAACTCAAAGGATGTATCACAGATGCTTTAAATACATACTATGATAGAAAATAATTTTTTTATTAATTTATAGTCAAAATTATAAAATTATTCTTCAAAGTGTATTATAAGTGTTTAGCCAATCTGACTTCTAGAGCACATATCTAACAATAAGGATCTCGCCCCCAAATGATTTCCATAAATTCATTCATGGACTTCACTCAAAACATAGTCAACTTCCGAAGGTCGGAGACATTTGAGGAGTGGTAGGGAGTATGACCTCTTATACAACTTATTTTCATATAAAATATAGCGGAAAGCTTGATTTCTTAACTTTCAAGCTTCTTGATGGTCTTTGGAAAGAATTTCATCCCTGAGATAAGCAATCAATGGATTGATCCAGCTAGGCTTATGATCAACTTGCATTATTACTTGGGGCTCTTTCGAACTTGGGTGCTATAGGACTTTAAAAGAGAGTTCTTTTGTTAGCTCGTTTAGGGCTAAGATAGCTAGCTTAAAGAGGAGGTCAGCTCTAGTGTTCTCCACCCTGGAGATTCGCTGGATATCAAAATTATTAAAGACTGAGATCAAGCTCCATACCTTTTTTTAAGTACTTCTTCATGCTTTCCTCCTGAGCTTCATAATTATCACCGACTTGCTCTACAACCAGCTGGGAGTCACTGTAAATCTTTAGATGCTCTACTTCCAGCTGTTTGGCTATTCTGAGTTTTGCAAGCAAGCTTCATACTTTGCTCTATTATTAATGGCAGGAAAGTCAAAGTGTACCACATACTTCGCTACAACTCCTTCTAGATTGATGAGGATCAAGCTCGTGCCTACTCTAAAAGCATTAGATGAACCATCCATATATAATGCCCAGAAGTTTTTAGAAAGATCAACCTTCTCTTCAAGGGAGCTAGGGATAAGAACTTCTTGGTGCTCTGATTCAATTGCATCCAGAATGGTGCACTCTACTATAAAATCAGACAGTATTTGAGCTTTGATGGCTGGCTGAGGTTGAAAATGAATATCAAATTTAGTCAACTCAATTATCCATTTTGTCATTCTTTTGAAAGTATCAGATCGATGAAGAACTACCTTGATGGATTGATCAGTGAGGAGAGTAACGATATGTCCTTGAAAATAAGGTCGAAGCTTTTGGCTGTAACCAACAAGGCATAAGTTAGTTTTTCTAACTTGATTTATCTTGTTTATGTATTCCTCGGGACTCTACTTATATAGTAGATTGGCTTTTGGACTTTAGCTTCTTTCCTAACCAGTATGGCTCCGATACCTGCGGACGACACAGCAATGTACAAGAATAGCTCTTCTTCAGATTCTGGTTTGACTAGAAGTGGAGGTGAACTGAGATAGTTCTTCAATTCTTCAAGGGTCTATTGGCACTCAGAAGTTCAGTTGAAGTTCTTAAGCAGTTTGAGTACTTGAAAGAAGGGCATGCAGTGCTCCATCGACCTTGAAATGAAGTGATTCAAAGTCGCTACCTTGCCTGTGAGGCGTTGAACTTTTTTTATTATTTTTGGGGTAGTGACTTTCTGGATGGCTTTGATCTTCTCTAGGTTGGCCTCGATGCCGTGGCTGACATCATGAATACCAAGAACTTCTCTGAGGTTACTCCGAAAGTGCATTTTTTAAGGTTCAACTTTATCTTGTACTTTTGGAGGGTGCTAAAGGTCTCCTCAAGATTGACAATATGATTTGATGAAGATCAACTTTCAACTAGCATATCATCTACATAGACCTCCATATTTCGATCGATCTGCTCCTTGAAGATCTTATTTACCAGATGCTGATAAGTTGCTCCTGCATTTTTAAGCCCAAAGAGCATGATCCTATAATAATAAAGACCATGATCAGTAATAAAAGCAGTATTCTCCTCATCCTCTGATGCCATTTCGATTTGATCATATCCGGAGAAGGCATCCATGAAGGTGAGGAGTTCATGGCCCAAAGTTGCATCTACTAGTTGATCAATCCTGGGCAAAGGATAGCTATCTTTTGGGCAAGCTGTGTTTAAGTCTGTAAAGTCTATGTATATCCTCCATTTGCTATTTACTCTTTTAACAAGAACAACATTTACAATCCAGTCTGAATAAAGCACTTCTTGAATGAATCCTGTCTTAAGGAGCTTGTCGACCTCATCTATTATAGCCTTTTGCCTCTCTAGAGCTTTACTGGTCAAGGTTTTAGATCCACACCCAGGCTGTGTTCCATGACCTCTACATCAATCTCAAGCATGTCTGCAGATGCCCAGGTGAAGTTATTGGAAAATATATTTCAAAGTCAATCATCGATCTATTGATGGTTGAGCTATATTATAATTATAATTGATTTGTTAATCAATAAAATATATTTTTGACATTTTCATCATAAGTTTTCATCTTCTAACAAACTCCATTGTTGTGATGAAGTCCTTAAAACTATTTAGGTTCAATAAAGAGAGGATTTATCGATTAGTCCTTAAAATTATTCATGATCAAATGATAGATTGTTAATTAAGATGATAGCATCTATCGAGCATAGATTGCTGTATACCATATAGGTTAGTTATCCTCTTAACCAAGGAATATGGAGACACTGGTATGGTATACAGAAGAGATTTGGGGTACATCATCACTGAACATAACCAACTTCGGAGCATTCCATTATTGAGAATGTCTCTGATGGAATATAGGTATAAGTATCTCTTAGACCTGAGATCACCTCTGTGGCTTGCAAGCAACTCACTGTGCTTTGGTACCGAACTAACTGAATTTCTAATTCAAAAAAATTCTGGGCATAGTCAAGTACTTGCAAAGTCAGTGTATGATCAAGATGGAATTGACCACTCTAAGAGATGGAGAAGAATGTATCACTATATTTTAATTTAGCAAAACCTTGGTCAGGATAATCCATCAGATGGATTTGATATTTTAAAATATAATATGAACAATCTGATCAAAGTTGATAGTTGAACTCTGAGGTATCCTACAAACATTTTGATCAAGAGGATGAATTATATGGAAACTATATCTACATAGGTTCTGTTGGGGATAAATCCCGCTCCTGCCGAAGCCCGACCCGATGCTCGGCCCAATGCAACCAGTAGCCGCTGAAGAGCTTTAGCGCCAGGCGCCAGGCCGAGCCCCTACCACGGCCGAACTGCCTAGAGGTCGAACTCCCCTGCACCAAGGTCCGGGCCGAACTGCCTAGAGGCCGAACTCCCCTGCGCCAAGGTCCGGGCCGAACTACCTAGCTGCCGAACTCCCCAGCGCCAGGCTCCGGGCCGAACTCCCACCGCCAGCCGAACTTCCTGACGGCCGAGCTCCTTGGACTCCAAGCGGCAGGACTTCTTTGGGAGACGGACTCCTCCCAGACGCCCGTTCGGCCATCCGAGCTCCTCCCGGGTTTTCCCTTCAGCCGAACTCTGTTACAAGTCCGAACTCCATTGGACGAACTATCGCCTGCAGCAAGACCGGACGGCGCCTTCCTCTCCGTACCGGACTCCGTGCGGCCCATGACTCGCCAGTATGGCTCCCACGATCCATCGGACGACGCCTTCCTCTCCGTACCGGACTCCATGCGGCCCACGACTCGCCAGTATGGCTCCCACGATCCACCGGACGACGCCGCCCTCTCCGTACCGGACTCCATGCTGTCCGACGACTCTCTGCCAGACGGCATGGCCGTCACCATCAACTAAGCTCCGCTATAAAGGGACCCCTCCAGATACGCCAAGGCTAAGCTCTCTGAACTCTCGACTCTCTAAGCTCTCCTCCTCATCTCTAAGCTCTGGAACTCATTCCGAGCACTCCATTACTGTTGGCCAGAAACTAACTTGACCGTCGGAGGGTCCTGCCGGAGCCACCCCCCACCAGTTCCGGATGGGACTTCATTTTGCAGGTCCCCGGCGGCGACCTCAGCGGCCTCAATTTTGGCAACCTCCGGCGAGGACGGATTTCTGCACCAACAGGTTCTAAGGATGTTGTTCTACACATTCGACCTATCCGACCGTCGGATACTATTACTAGTTGGTTACTTTGATTGGAATAAAAATTTATTACTATGCTATTGGCTTTGGTTTTCAGACCTATGAGATCACACACATTAGAGTTCACGATCCGATCGGATGGTTGATCAATGATTAAGAATCGTTTTAAGGTTAAACAATCAATACGATTGATATTTAACCTAGTGTAAGTATTGCAGGACGATTGATTAGCAATTTAGTTACTAATCAACTTTATTTGATTAAGTCAGGGAATTAAGAATAAGTTTAATTAAATATAATTTAATTAGATTTAGTTTGGGCTTGATTGGATTAAGTCTAATTGATTTATTGGATAAGCCAAGTGCAAGGAAGAACTAGTCCTAGTTGAACTAAGACTTGGGTCAACCTAATTTTTTAATTTGATTAAAAAATAAAATTAAAATTAAATTTGATTTAATTAAGTTCTTAATTTGTTTAGGATCTAATTTAATTAGATTGAATTAATTCTAATTTGATTTGATTTGATAAACCATGTTTGACCCAGTCAAACATAGAATCATAGTAAGACTAAGATCCATTCATCTTGCACCACCTATATCCCATGCCTCCATGCCTATTTTTTAGGAATTTTTATGGAAAACCCTTTCTTTTAGGCCTTCACGTGTGTCCAACTCTCTCCCTTCTTTCTTACATGGCAAGTGGTTATGGACCAAGTCAAATTTGGAGAGTTGTTTTGTAATCAAACTCTATTTGATAGAGTTTGTTGCAATCAAAATTCCTCCCTTTTACCACCAATACTCCTTGTTTTTCTCTAGAATTTTCATGGGAATTAGAGGAGTTTTTTGCAATAAATATAGGTGGTCCATGCCAAAAAGAAAGGAGGGAGCACCCAAGTGTTGGGCACGCCAACTGGTTCCCTATTTTGGTCTTTCCTAGTTTAAGAGTTTGACCCAACAAGGACTCCTCTATATCTCTCTATATAGGATGAATTTTAGACTGATTTTTTGACATATTTTAGACCATTGAGAGATCTTTGGGGTATGTAAAAATCAAGAAGAAAAAGTATTGGGGCATGGAGATTTAATAGATATAAAACTAGGTATCTAGGTGAGAGAACAGAGAAGAAGAAGAAGGTCTTCTTCTAGGGTTATCTTGTTCATCTCTTTTCCTCCTTTTTAAGATTATTTGAGAGTGTCTCATATCAATAATCTCTCATCCTTTCTCTCATCTTTGAAAGAGTCTAAATCTAGAAAAAGAAAGCATCAGATTGATCGTCAAAGAAGGATCAGCACAGTACTAACATGCTGTGCTAATTTTCTATATCAGAACTTCTGATCGTGATTCGTGGGCTCGTGTGGATGACTCCTAGAGGTTGGACGCGTGTGTAGCTTTCAACATCATCCTCAAGCCTGGATCATCAAGTTAGAACATCTAACTTGCATAGGTAATAGATCTGATCTATTTTTCATACCTACATTAGATGTAATGTAGATGCATGTTGATGTGATCAACATGTTTTATTTTCTTCCTTATGTTTAATTTTTGATTTAATATCATGCCATAATCATATAATAGGATATTAGATCTAGGATATTCTTTGATATTTAAAATTAATTTTGATTAATTTTAGTCTTTCACTGCCTGGTTTTGAAAAAATTTTAAGATCTAGTCCTGAAATCTTAGATCTGGTTCCTTTAGTGAAGACATCAGCATTTCTTTTTAAGAATGTCACGAGTTGCTTTCTAACGTCTCCTTTCAAATTTGAGCTAATCTTCATAGTATGTTCTTTATTCCCATCATTCAAAAGGATCTCTACAAGATCATCGATGGGTTCTCCTCTTTCTTTAGATAAATCATCATGGGCATCAAGCCCATCCACCAGACAAGGATCTACTGGCCTTCCCCCTTATGAGGCAATATTGTAGCAATATCGAGCTAGTGTTTGATCTCCTCTGACCTCCCCAATTTCATGCTTTGTTGGAAACTTCATTTTCAGGTGGTAAGTTGAAACCATGGCCGGAAGTGCATTCAAACCAAGTCGACCAAGGATCGCATTATAGGCAGAAGGGGCTTTTACCATCAAAAAATCAACTTGAGCTCTAGATTGCTCTAGGTATTGGCTTGCTACCACAGTCAATGTTATTATTCCTTCCACTAGCACTACATCACCTGTGAATCATACTAATGGAGAATTCATCAGTCCCATTCTGCTATCAGGTATAGATATTTCAAAAAAAGCATCATAAAATAAGACATCAGCAGAGCTTCCTTTATCAATTAAAAAGTAGCATACATCATAATCAACAATATTTAAAATGACTACAATCGCATCATTATATGGAAGTTGAACTTCCTGGGCATCTTCTTCTATGAAAGAGATGGGCACTTCAGTCTGCTATTTCTTTACCAGTTCTGCTGACTCACCAGTCTCCCCCTGCTGATGTCCCTCAATTATGGTGTTAATGATTTTCAGGGGAGGTCGATCTCCTTGCAGCTCATTCCGCTAAGATGGTTCAGGCTATGATGGGGCTCTTGAATGATCTTCTATTCTCTCCAATCGATGCTTGATAAATTGATCCAATCGACATCTTCTAATTAGTGCTTCGATTTCAACCTAAAATTAGATGCACTCTTTAGTATCGTGACCAAGATCATGATGGTAGAGCTAATACTTATTGAGGTTGTGCTTGGTCAGATGAGTTCGCAGCCTCTCTGGCTCTGGTAGTTGCTTCCTTATCTCCATCAACACCTAGGTCTTTGAGGCGTTCAAGGGAGCATAGTTATTGATAAAGGAAATCGCACGGCATTTTAGCATGCCTTTCGAAATTTTTTTCAAAAATTATTATAGTGAAAGTATTAGATTAATCTAAAATTAACCTACACATGCATTGATCAAATCAAAAAATCCTACTCAAGATCTAGACATGCTAATATGTAATTTAAAATTTAAATGCGATCGATCAGCAAATCATATTTGCTGACTGTTTTGAGTTCAAAACTCGATACCTATGCATGGATAGCTGATCTCTATGATCTGAATCTATCAAAATATGTTATGGCATTGCATTGTAGTCTCACACTTGTCCGACCACTATGGTTGGTCCACATAAAGCTTCTGATCCTGACCAGCTCTACTGGAGTATTAGCTCCTCGTCAGGGCCTTCGATGATTGATCTTGATCAATCCAATCGATCACCTTCTTTCTGATCTCTCAGACATACTAGAAAATCAGAACATATGCTTCAAAGGATGATGAAGTGGAGTTTTAAATTTGATGGCGATCTGATGTTCACAGCACTTGATCTCTCCATCCGAACCTAGAGTCCCAACTCTAGGATTTCACACACCTAAAAAACTTTGACGCCCAAAAATTCTCTCACGCTCTTTTTCTTTAGAATTTTCTTGTGAAATGAATTTTCACAAATAGAGGGACTCTCCCTCTACCTATGCCCACCATCAAAATAATTTTTAGATGAGTGACCAAAGAGAAAAAATAAAAGAAGAAGTGTGTGTGTGAGAAAGTTGACACAGGATATCCTTAGACTTTTCCACGCCTAGAACTTGCACCCCACTCAATTTTTTCTCTCTCTAAGAAACCCTTCTTGCCACTTTCAGATGCCTCACGCATATCTATGCATGACCAAAAAATTCATCCTTAAAAAGAGCAACCACAACATGGAAAATACGTGTGGGAGGGGATAAAGCTTAGAGGTTGAACTTGTTTCAACCTCTCATTCAAATTCAAATTTAAATGAATCTTTATCCACTTCCAATCTCCACTTTCAAGTGGGTGACAAGAACAAGGACTCTCCTTCTATGCCCACTTTGAAAAAATTTCATGAACAAAAATCTCGTAACATTTTATGTGGTGTGGAGAAAAGGATAAGGAAGACAGGCGGTTCCAACAAAACTAGTTGAATTCAAAATTCAACTAGATTAGAACTGGTCCAATGCTTGGACCAGGTCAAAGAGAGATAAGAGAGGGTGCTAATACCCTCTTATTCATGAGAAATACTCACATAGAAATTAGAGATGCGGCATGGGAAAAGTCAAAGATGGTAGGCACATGAGAGAGTATGAATTTAAATCGCATTTGACTTGGTCCAAATTGGTTTCTACTAAACCAATTAATATAGATCCAATTAGACTAGGTCAAACCTAACTAAATTAGGCTTAACCCAATCTAATAAAATCTTAATCAAATTAAAAATTAATTAGATCCAATCCTTAATCAAATTAGGATCAAATCTTCTATAGCGATTAGGTCACCTCATGACCTGATCGGATCAAACTCAATCAAACTTAATCAAATCCTCATCGCTCAATCAAATTGAGCTAATCAGTAATCAAATTATGAATTAATTCTTTAATAAATATAGAGTTTCAATTGGATGGATGTCTGGGCAATAGAGTTTCACCAACATGATCTCCTGAAGAATTCTAAACTAGTGGAACTCTTGAACCTAGTGTCCCAAATGAATGAAACTCACGATCATAGAATTTCAAATCAGTAGAACTTTTGATCAGAGAGTTTTAGATAAGTAGAACTCTGAGTCTCAGTCTAGTAGAATCCATAAAGATAGAGTTTCAGTCCAGTGGGACTCTTGGTCACACAGTTCCAATCTAGTGGGACTCTTAACCATAGAGTTTCAGACCATTGAAATTCTTGATCAACCAGCAGATCAGGTAGAAACTTCTATTATGTGTGATCCCATAGATTCAAATCCTAAGCCAATAGCACAGAAACTAATTTTTTACACTAATTGATGTGACCATCTAGCAATGATTTTCAATATCCAGATAGGTCAAAAAATTATAATGCAATAATAACGAACCTATGGCATATAGTTACTGTATAATTCATTCCCTTGATCTCAATGCTCAAAGGATGATCTAGGATTTACTACCAATCCTAAAATTCATCCATAGTATATTTCAAAATTCAATGTCCATCATACACGCCAATCAAGGATTTGCTAAGTTGAAATATAGTGATGCACTTACTCCAACTCTTGGAGGGGTCAATCCCATCTTGACTCATGCACCGACTTCACAAGTACTTGACTGCACCCAGTAGCCTTCCATCACTAAATTAGAAATTCAAGTAGTCTGATACTTAAGTGCAGTGAGTTATTTGCAAGTCACTGTGGTGATCTCAGGTCTAAAAGATACCTATACCCATATCATCATGAGCAACTCTTGACAGTAGAGAGATCCGCAGTTGGATCACGTTCAGTGAAATATATCCCTATACTTCACCTGCATACTATAACAGTATCTCCATACTTCTTGGTTAAGAGGACAGCCAATATTTATGGCATGCAATGATCTACACTTGATATGTTATCGTCCTGGATAACAACAAATCATTTAGTCATGAACTGGTTTAAGGACTAAACGACAAATCTTCCTTTATTAAGTGTAAATAGTTCTTAGGGCTTCATCACAGAAGAGTTTATTACAGAAAGATGCACAAAAGTGATGAAATACCAAAATAATAATTTTATTTATTTAAAATTTAAGTATAAATTATATTTAGCTCAACCATCTACAACCTAGATGATTGGCTTTAGAATATATTTTTTAACAACTCTCACTTAGACTAAAGCCACTCAAAACTGTATCGAATATCCATTTTCCATTTGTGATTATCGAATTCTTTAATTTTGAGGGATTTTGTAAAATGGTCGACCATGTTCTCTTTTCCATCAATCTTTTGAAGCTCAACGTCACCTCGTTCCATGATCTCTCATACCAAGTGATAGCATCGCAGAATATGCTTGATACGCTGATGTGCCTTCGGCTCCTTCGCTTGAGCTATGACTCCAGTATTGTTATAGTATAGCAGAACCGAACCATCCAAAGAGGATGCCACTCCTAGCTCGTTGATGAACTTTCATAGCCACATAGCTTTCTTCATAGCATCGGATGCCGTGACATACTCCATCTCGCACATAGAATTGACCATAGTATGCTGCTTGGAACTCTTCCAGCAAATCACTCCATCGTTCAGGATAAACACATAACCTGACACACTCTTACTGTCATCATGATCTGACTATAAATTGGAATCAATGTATCCCACAAGTTTCAAGTCAATATCTCAATAGATGAGCCAATGGTTCTTGGTATTTCTTAAATACTTCAGGATTGTCTTCACAACCTTTCAGTGATTCTCATCTGGATTAGACTGATATCTTCTCACTATTCCTAGTGAGTATACCACATCTGGTCTCATACACATCATGGCGTATATAATAGAATTTACTATCGAAGCATATGGTATTCTACTCATATGCTCTCTCTCTCTCTCTTAAGAAATTATCGGACAATCCCTCTTTGAGAGAGAAATTCCATGGCCTATCGGGAGATAGCCTTTCTTAAAATTCTTCATGCTGAACCTCTTCAGTACGATATCAATGTATATGGACTGAGACAATCCAAGCAATCTTTTAGATCTATCCTTATAGATTTTCATCCTTAGAATGTAGGATGCTTATTCTAAGTCTTTCATGGAGAATTGCAGCAACAGCCAAACTTTTATTTTCTGTAAAGCAGGAATGTCATTTTCGATCAAGAGAATGTTATCGACATACAGCATAAGAAATATAATTACACAACCATTAGCCTATTTATACATGCAGGGTTTCTCTCTATTCTTAACGAAGTCATTTATTCTGATCACCTTATCAAAACACATCTTCCAACTCCGAGATGCCTGCTTCAATACGTAGATGGATCTTTGAAGCCTGCACACCTTGGACTCATCTATGGATGTGATCTCCTCAGGCTGTATCATATACACCTCTTCATCCAACTCTTTATTAAGAAAGCCATCTTCACATCCATTTGCCAGATCTCATTGTCTAGGTATGCCGCTATCATAAGCATCATTCGAATGGATTTGAGCATTGCCACTAGAGAAAATATCTCATCATAGTCAATACCATAATGGTGATGATATCCCTTGGCAACCAGATGGGCCTTATAGATTTTTATCTTCCCATTTGCGCCTCTTTTTCTTTTAAAAATCCACTTATATCCAATAAATTTTATTCCTTCAAATGGATCAACTAGTGTCCATACACTGTTAACCTTCATGAACTCCATTTCGGACATCATGGCTTCTAGCCACTTATTAGAATCAGGCCTCTATATGGCATCCATGTAGGTGATCGGATCCTCATCATTCTCATCGAATTTAACAAGATCATCATCCCAGACTAAGAAATCATAGTATCTATCCAGTTGATGCGGTATTCTACCGGATCTTCTTAAAGGTGCCTCAACAATAGGTTTTAGGTTTGGTCTTATCAAATCCAGTTTTGTAGATTCACTAGAATGTTTCGGTTCTTCCACCTATCGAACTTCACCAAGCTCAACATTAAAAATAGCCGTTCCTTCCATAAGAAACTCCTTTTTCAAAAAGACTATCCTATTATTGATAAATATCTTTTGTTCTTCAGTAAGGTAGAAGTAATAATCCCTAGTTTTCTTGGGATACCTTGTGAACAAGGACTTATTGGATCTAGGTCCAAGCTTTTCTGGTTGCAAACATTTTACATAAGCTGGAGTCTTTGCAACAGACTTGCTCATAACAACGTTCAAAATATAATAAGCAGTCTCTAATGCATAATCCCAAAAAAAAATTGACAGACTCACAAAGCCGATCATAGATCGAACCATATCCAAAAGGGTTTGATTCCTCCTTTTAGATACACCATTATGTTGTGGTGCTCCAAGAGGGATCCATTATGAGAGAATTTCATTCTCTCCTAGATATATCAGAAATTCATTGGAAAGATATTCACCTCCTTGATCAGATCGAAGAGTTTTAATACTCTTCCTAAGTTATTTTTCTACCATATTTTGATATTGTTTGAACATTTCAAACAAATCAAATTTACTTTTCATAAGATAGACGTACCCATACCTAGATAGATCATCAGTAAATATAATAAAATAGTAGTACCCACCTTTAGCATATGTATTCATAGGTCCACATATATCAGTATGTACTGAATCTAGAAGCTTAGTAGCCCGTTCACCTTTTTTAGTAAAAGATGATTTAGTCATCTTACCAAGAAGGCAAGATTCATAGGTTTTCAATGATTCACAATTATCAATGTCAAGGATATGCTCCTTGACTAATCTGTTAATCTTATTCTTATTTATATGACCTAGCCAACAGTGCCAAAGATAGGCATCGGAGATATAATCTAATTTTGAATATTTATTAGACGTGTACATTACACTAATAGGCTGTGATAAAATATAAATATCATTTCTTAATTATCCTTGCATTACTATAATACCATTCATAATGATATCATAATAAATTTCTTTTATTGATAAATAATAACCATCTTGGACCAAAAGTCCAATAGATATTATGTTCATTATAAAAGATGGACAGTAGTGACAATCACTTAAAATAATATTATTATTTTTAAAAACTAGTTTAAAAATTTTCAATGCTATAATTAAAATTTTACTTCCATACCAAATATTAAGGAATCAATCACCATTCTCAAACTTTCTACCAATTTGAAGTCCATATAATGAATTGCATATATGAATCGAACTTTCGATATCTAATACCCAGGTAGATGTATCACACATGGAGAAATTACAAGATTCTATTATATAACAGTCTCGATCAGCAACCACTTGCTAATTTCTTTCATTCAACCTATTTGGATCAAGAGGATAATTTCTCTTTGGCTCTACCTGATTAGGGTCAACACTAGACTTCTCGTTATTAGGTCCAAAGTGCTTGTCATTATCCAATAGTGAACAAAGCAGACTTACACTAGCTATTTTATTTATCTAAAAGAAAAACATGAAACCTTATTAGTACTTGAATTAATTAATTCTAAAGATTTGAACTTTAGTCTAAAAATCTTTCCACTATTTTTAATGAATTGATAGCCTCTACCTTCAATTTGAGAAATTATACTAACTCCTTAGTGGGTACTGAAATCCATATAAACTACAGACGGGCTTGAGGTAGGCTTTGGTCAACTCGTGTGCATCTACAGGTAGATTCAAAATCAATTATTTTTTTAAATAATTTTTAGTATTTAGATTTTACCCCAGAAGCTAATTCAATAGGCTTTGGCCTCTATTAAAAAAGTCTGATTAGGTCCAACCATTAACATAATTGAGTTCGGTGCATCAAACCGATGATGACTAGGCCTGAGGTAGACTTTGGCCAACCTGATCACCAATAAGAGAGTGTGATTTAATGATCATATGATGGATAGTAATTTCAATATTCAGATGAATACTAGGTGTTAGGCACCTTCAATGTTCACCCAGAAAAATGGACTCATTACTATTCACCTTAATGGGAGGCTATGACTTGATTATCCTCATAACTTAGTCATTTTAAAGACCTAATAATTTAGAGGATTTGGATTATTTATGATTTAAAAGAAGACACGAACCAATTTCTTCCACATACTTCACCAAGTCAAATCCTCCCATTGACTTCACCAGGTCAATAGGTCCATGGGCACCTAATTCAGTCTTACTAATTAAAATCAATCAAATTGATTCCTAGTGACATGGATCAGCTTGAATCACCAAGTGATCTAATCAATCTTAATCGACCATGTCGGCTCGGTAAGTGAGATCAATGGAAGGGATATACCATTAACTCGTTAAAGATTGAATCAGTATGAGTAGCTCCTAATTAAAAATCACTGATCTAGATTGCCAAACTTATCTTAGATACTAATCGGTTAATTAGATTTAATTTAATCAACCTAGCAATTTCGAGCTAGACTACTTAGCCAAGAATCAAATCCATCTTGATCTTTGTTAAAGACATGGACTCATTCAACTATAACTATTGAAGTTGAGTCTAGAGTGTCTTTGATTTAATCTAATTCAACACTTGATTATATTTAATCAATTACTGTAGATTAATCCATTCTTTAACTAACCTTAGGTCTAACCTAATTAATGGATCTAATTTATCTAACCCTTTAACCCACAGTCTTATGACTATGTCTTAGAATCTTTAATTCATAATTCTAGATTCTATAAATAATACTTAATTCTTTTAATTAGATTTTGGACCGATGGATTGGGATTCGATATTTTAAAAATAATTTTTAAATTTTAAAATATTTTATTTTTTTTAAATGGATCGACTCGTTTCAGAAATGGGTCAGCTCATTTCTCAAACAATAACCTATTACTAATTCTAAATAAAAATTTAAGCATAATAAAAATTAAATAATAAATTATTTTTTAGATCTAATCTAAATACATTCATGTTTAACTTTCTAATTAAAATAATTTTAATCATAAAAATTTTTTTCAATATTCATCTTAATGAATGAGTTCATGATGGCACTCCTACCGTCATAAGGGATCCCCACTGAATGAAAGAAGATGGCTTTTAAACCATACTTGTCCCTTATGACTGGACAGCTTGGTAGCTCATTCATCCTCATATTAGATATGTATGTCCTAGAAATCAGAATTGGCTAACACTTGTTATACACTTCTAAGGGTAAAATTATAATTTTGACTATAAATAATAAAATAGATTATTTTCTATCACAATATATATTTAGTGTCTGTGATACATTCCTTAAGTTAATGGCAATGATAATTCTTATTTTCAAGAGTTAAAAATTTAAGACATAAATTTTTATTATTAACTCATAAAATGCTCCTGACCATAGGATCATCATGAGGATGGTGATTGATCCGAAAGATTGGTATACAATCGCTTCTTTATAGTAGATGAGTCTTGAGTCTACGGTATAGAGACATCGGAGTGAGAGTACGGCTACTCATTAGAGAACGATGGCATTGAGCATGACCACCTCGAGCAATCATTGGAAAGTCTATCTTCTTATCGATGACTAGCTCGAAGCTGCAATGGTATGTCTGGTTCTTTGACCTGAGGTGCATTGGTAGTTTACCTTGAGGGTGTTATAGTTTGACTACACCATGACTCGATCTCCTAGCCATTCGAAATTTTGAGGTGTATATTGGCTATAGCATGTTCATTGTAGGAATTAGATTACACCAAGAGAAAATCTATCTACCTTGGTAGATGAGGAGTAGCCCTATGATGATCACAAGAATCAAATCCATAAGCCCATGGCCATGGCAGAGTGAAATAATAGAAAGAGTTTCTATTAGGATTTTCACATTGGATTTGAATCGAATGATTAATTCATATGATGGATATTAGGGTTTGACGAGTTCACCTTAACCCTAATCCGATCGAGGCTCAAGATAAAAAAAACTTAATCACATAGGTAACTACACCGAGAGGTTCATTTTTAGTTCTAATGGGTTGCCATCATATACTGCTAGATGTCACTGGTAGATTTTGAAAGTAATTAGAATGATTTGGATAATCGATCATTCTAGTTGTCTAAATCAAAAAAAATTCTGATCCATCAGAAGGTGTTTCGATGATATCGATGATAGAGATCACGACATATCTTATTATCATAGAAAATTGAACCTAACTAGATCACACATATAAGAGTTCGGATCTGAATATCATCAATTAGACAAACTCAATTTAATTGATTTGAATTAGATTCAATTAGATTCAAAAAAATCATGCTAGCACACGATTGAGCCTAATATTCTCCTTCAATAATCATCAAAAGTTGTCTCGACTGAGCCAAATGTGTTTGGCCTCACTCAAATATTTTTACTTGGTCTGACTAGAGCTTGTCTAGATCAAAAAAGGATTGTCTTAATTTATGAGATAAATTTAAGACAACATCTGCCATTTTTCATCACCTACTAATTCTTGTCTTTTGACTTTGGTTAAACGTTGACCTTTCATACTTAGACATCTACCCATGTGTAATGCACTCATAGGAGAGAGATTTGACCTCTTGTCCCCCTACTAAAAAGAGGAAAGGAGGGGGTGCATGCCTAGGGAGGTGTGCACCCAAGGATAATGATGCCTGGAGTCCCATACAGATGAGACTCCAAGTTGCTTCATGATATCAAACAAGGTGGCACCAAAGACTCTACTTTGACCAGTCTTGGTGTCACCTAAGGATGTTTGAGAGAGGCTCTCATCTAATTAGATCAGGTGATGTCATCCTATCAATCAGATTTAGATCTAATTGCACGAAGTGATGTGATTGGTCGGGATGATGTGGCACTACATGGTGCAGTAAAGTCTATATAAACCCTATCTGCACCTAGGTTTGTGAGAGCTCTCTCCTTGCCCATGCCACATAGCCCTCTCCCCTCTCCTCCATGCCTACCTCTGATCCTCTCTCTCCTCTCCATGCCCAAGAGGCTTTGGGCTCAAGTTTTGTGCGATCTAGGCAAGAGAAAGGCGACAAGAAAGGAAGAAGGCAGCACTACTACAAGAGACAACATTGGATCTTCAAAAATTATTTTGAAGATCTTCAAGATTAGATCCAGATCTGATCTTTGGAGAAAAGATTAAAAAGAAGAAGATCTCCAGATTCTATCTGGGTGGATATCGATAGAGGCTAGGCAATTGCGTGGCAGCATCCAGAACCTCAGAAAATCAGCAGGATCATCATAGGGTAATAAGATTATCCAACAATAAGATATAAATTAAATTTAATTTAATTTAATTTAATTTATTTTATTAGATTTATTAAATTAAATATAAAAAGTATCAGATCTAATTTAGATCTAAGAAAAAAGAATTTAAAATATTTTTCTTAGTCAAATCAGATCTGAACGAACCTAACCCGGGAAACAGGATTTTTTCTTCAACTGGTATCAGAGCCAGGATTTCCATAAATAATTTAGATATAATTTTAATTTCTTTTTAATCTAATAATTAAATAATTTTAGATATCACATGAGATGTGATTAGATTTAAAATTAAAAAAATTAAAAATTAAATAATTTAGATCTAAGTTGTACAAGATGCATGACTAATTGTAGAATAGAATTATTCTATGTATAGTCTTGCATAATCATAATTTAATTTGATTAAGTTATAATTTTTAAGTCTTATTTATTTACTATTTTTTGATATTATAAATATTATAATAAGATCTAAAAAATAAAAAATAAAATTATTTAATTTTTGGTTCATATGAGATATGATGAATGCATGTTTAGACTAATTGTAGAATAGTTCTATATAATTATCTAGAATAGAATTTATTATGATATGATCAATTTAAATTTAATTTTTTAGATAATTATAAGATAATTTAGATCTAAAAATATGCATGATATGATACATGAGATGTATGCAAAATATATTTATAGTTAAATCAATTTTTATATATGAGATATATGATATAGATCTAACTAGTTTTGTAGTTTTTATATTTTTGATTAAGATATTTTTCTTGACCGTTCGATCAAAAAATAAATTAGAATTTAAATGCCCTCTCCTCCCATTTGATGGGGTGTTCTTATGATGTGTAGGGGTGCTGCGCGTTCGTACTTAATCAAAAATCAAATAACTTATTTTCTATAAAATTCTAAATCCTAAAATTTGAAAATTTTATTTACATATTTTATTTATGAATCTTAAACTTAATTAAGAATTAAGATTATTAAATATGTTAAGTCTAAAAATTAAGAATTTTTGGGCTGGGGTAGCTCAATAGGTCTAAGTGGTTGATCAAACCGAATCAAGAATTGGTTAGATGGGATCAAGAGTGCTTAAATTGATCAGCCTAATAGGATTAAGTCTGGATCAAAATCGAGTCACGTAAGTGATCGATCAAGCTAAAACCAAATTAGGCTCAGTGATTAGAGTCTCGATTGTAGGCTAACTTGAATGATTTTAGTTCAACAATTTGGTGTCTAAGATAAGTTTGGTAGATACAACCAACTGATTTTTAATTAGAAGCTACTCGACTCGAATGCATTCTTACCGAGTTAGTGGCATATCCCTTCCACCGATCTCACTTATCTGGCCATATTTGTCGATCCAGTTCTGATCTAAGGTGGTTAACAATCCAAGCTAACCCATGCCACTAGGTTAGTCATAATTGTTATGACTATTGTAAGTCTAATTTAATGAGACCTAAATCAAATCTTCCTAAGAAAAGATTAAGTCTAAGATCTTCCACCATTGTAGATGTGCGGGCCCTTCCTAGGGTTGATTATTCTTGACTGGTTACAGTGGTTCAGTTGCACCAAAAAGATGCAACCATGTCTATTAGGCATTGGATGCTATGGATTTGAGGATGGATTTGGCTCAATATTTTGGATATGGTGAGAGATCCAATTAGAAATTCAATCTATGCAAATGGTGGGTCTGACTTAACTAAAGAGTGGATCAATATTTTGGGCATGGTAAGATTCATGAATTAGAGATCAAGTTTGGGTGCACCATGATTAGAGAATCATTGAACAAGAGTTGTCCATCCATTGGCTAACCCATCACCAATAACTGTTAGGTGAGGTGATGAGTCAGTTGGAGGGATCGCACCACCCACTAGAAATCATTAATCATGAAGATTTTTGCATCTCTACAGAAGGAGTGTAGAGATCCAAAAAAATAGCGGAAGCTAATTTATTTAAAAAATAAAATTTTTAAATAAATTGCTTAAGTCTTAATTACAATATCTAACTAGAAATTTTGACTCTCTACAGAAAAATGTCTGCCTCCAATCCACTAGCACGTATCCTGGACACCCATAGACTGATCGGACTCAATTACAAAGATTGGCTCCAGAACTTCAAAATCATTTTGGATTCTGAGAAGTTAACTCATGTATTGGACCAGGACCCCCCCATCTTACCAACTTGTCCATCTGCTGAATAGAGAGCATCTCTTGACAAGTGGACAGACGAAGATAACAAGATCAGATACTACATATTGGGCTCAATGTCTGATGAACTTCAGCACCAACATGAAGATATCAGGACTTTCCATCAAATGTTGGCTCACCTACAAGAGATGTTTGGTGAACAGAGTCACACAGCCAAGTATCAAGTCACTAAACGACTATTCAAGGCTAAAATGCATGATGGACAGTCAATCCAAGAATATTATCTGATGATGATCAAGGATTTAAAAGAGCTTGAAAAGCTTGGAGTGAGGTTGGACCTAGATCTGCAGAATAATATAATTCTGTAATCCTTGACTGATGCATATGGGCAATTCATCATGAACTACCATATGCATAAACTTCAAAATTCTCTGGCCGAGCTTATAAACATGTTGGTTACTGCTGAGCTTTCCAAGAAAGGTTCTAAAGGCTCAGTGCTTGCTATGGAACGAACTTTTTCTAAAAGAAAGTCTTTCGAAAAGAAGAATAAGTTTGTGAAAAAGCAAAAGATGGAAGGAGGAAAGAAAAAGAAGGCAAAGCTAAAGAAGAAGGCCGTTGACAAAGAAAAGTATTTTTATTACAACACTGACGGCCACTGAAAGCAAAATTGCCATACTTACCTGGCCATCCTGAAGAATAAGAAGGAGGTAGGTCCTTCTGGAGGTATGCTCATTATTGAGTCTAACCTTACGATTTCTTCTGCATCCAGTTGGGTGCTTGACTCTGGTTCTAGTGCTCATTTATACACTTCCATGCAGGGTCTTGAGGATAGTAGGAGGTGGAGGGATGGTGAGATGATCCTATACGTTGAAAATGGAGCGAGGTTGCTACTATGGTCGTTAGAACATACCCTCTTCGACTACCATCTGATTTAGACTTAGTATTAAAGGACTGTTATTATGTGCCTATAGCAAGCAGAAATTTAATTTCTGTTTCATACTTAGCACTAGAAGGCTATGTAATTAGTTTTCTTAAGGACCATTGTAACATTCTTTATGAAAGATATAAAATTGCAAGTGGTTTCCTTATTAATGGTCTTTACCAGTTACATATTGATGTATCTGTTTTTAATTTTGAGCAAAATGTGAATGCCATAAGAACAAAATGACCTAGGGATAGTCCAAATGATTGGTATCTATGGCACCTAAGACTAAGTCATATAGCATAAGATAGGATTAACAAATTAGAGAAAATTGGGCCATTGAGTCCATTGACTTTCGAGTCATATCCAATTTATGAATCTTGTCTTCATGGCAAAATGACTAAGCTCCCTTTTGTAGGACATGGAGAAAGGGCCATGGATCTACTTGCCCTAGTACATACTGATGTGTGTGGCCCATTTGATGTGCCGGCTAGAGGCAATTTTGCCTACCTCATAACCTTTATCGATGATTTATCTCAGTATGGGTACGTATATCTTATGAAACACAAGTCTGAAGCTTTTGAAAAGTTCAAGAAATTCAGACATGAAGTAGAAAAACAAACTAAAAAATCCATTAAGATTCTTCGATCAAATTGAGGAGGTGAATACCTTAGTCGAAAATTCCTTGACTATCTCAAGTAAAATGGCATAATCTCTCAATGGACTCCATCTAAAATATCTCAACTCAACAGAATTTCAGAATGGAGGAATCGGATCCTATTAGATATGGTCCGATCCATGATGAGCTTCACAGACCTTCATGATTTTTTTTGGAGATATAGTCCGTTAACTGTAATATACTTACTAAATAAGGTTCCTTCTAAAATCGTTCCTACCACACCATATGAGATATGGCATGGTAAGAAACCAAGTCTAAGTCATCTCAAAATTTGGGATTGTCTGGCTCATGTCAAAAAACAAGCGAACAAGTTAGACTATAGGTCCTTTAGAGCTTAATTCATAGGATATCCTAAAGAGTCATTAGGATATTATTTCTACTTTTCAGAAGATCATAATGTGATTGTGAGTCAACATGCCATCTTTTTTGAAAAATAGTTTATTCAAGATGGCGGCATTAGGAAGCAGATCAAGCTCGAGGAGAAAGTCTCACAAGAGCAACGAGCTAAGGACCAAATGGAACCAAATTAGGTTGAGCCAATACAATCACTACCTCCTCAACCTCGTAGATCGGAAAGAATTTTCCATCCTCCTAAGAGGTACTTAGGTACTATTTTAGAGAAAGTAGAGAAAATATTTCTCAAAGGTAATGGGGTTCATGGTGATGATCCCAAAACCTATGACGAGACGATATCAGATATCGACTCCAAGAAATGGTTAGAGGCAATGAAGTCAAAAATTGACTCAATGCACTCAAACCAAGTCTGGACCTTGGTAGATCCACCAGAATATATAGTATCTATTGGATGTAAATGGATCTACAAGAGAAAGATTGGTGTAGATGAGAATGTGGAGATATTTAAAGCTAGATTAGTGGCAAAAGATTATAGTCAATGCGAAGGCATTGACCATCAGAATATCTTTTTGCCAGTAGCTATGCTAAAATTTATCCGCACATTGCTTGCTATTGTAGCCTATTTCAATTATGAAATATGACAAATAGATGTGAAAAACAACGTTCTTAAATGGATACCTTGAGAAAGATATTTATATGGAACAGCCGCTAGGTTTCACATCCAGTGATGCTGATCACAAAGTATGCAAGCTGCAAAGGTCCATATATGGACTTAAGCAAGCATCTCGGAGCTAGAATACTCATTTTAATGATGTAATCAAATTATTTTGTTTCATCAAGAATGAGAAAGAATCATGTATCTTCAAAAAGATCAGTGGGAGTGCTATTATCTTTCTCATATTGTACATGGATGATATTCTCCTTATTGGAAATGATATTCTCATGTTGACCATAATTAAAATATGGTTATCCAAAGAATTCTCCATGAAAGACCTAGGAGAAGCATCCTTTATTCTAGGAATTAAGGTCTATAGAGATAGACCGAATACGATGCTAGGACTTTCACAGAAGATGTATATAGAAGAAGTGCTAAAGAGGTTTATCATGAAAAACTCCAAGAGGGGTTTGGTATCCTTCAGACATGGCATTCATCTTTCCAAGAAGATATGCCCTAGCTGTTAGATATATGTGCCCTAGAAGCCAAAATTGGCTGACACTTATAATATACTTCTATGGGCAAAATTATAATTTGAAATAATATCAATTAAATAGGTTATTTTCTATCACATATGTGTATTCAGTGTCTGTGATACATCCTTTGAGTTAATGGTAATGATAATTCATATTTTCAAGAGTTGAAAATTTAAGACATGAATAATCATTATTAACTCATAAAATGCTCCCGACCACAGGATCATCATGAGGATGGTGATTGATTTGGAAGGTTGGTGTATAATCACTTCTCTTTAGTAGATGAGTCTTGAGTCTACGGTGTGGAGACACTGGAGCGAGAGTACAGGTACTTGTTAGGAATGAGGCACTAAGTGTGAGACTCGAGTAGTCATTAAGGAGTCTACCTTCTCGTCAATAACTGACTCGATGCTGTAGTAGTGTGTCTGGTTCTTTGATCTGAGGTGCATCGGCAGTTCACCTTGAGGGTGTTATAGTTTGACTACACCATTACTTGATCTTCTAGCCATTCGAAATCCTGAGGTGTATGTTGGCTATAGCATGTTCATTATAGGAATTGGATAGCATTAAGATGGAATCTATCTATCTCGGTGGTAGAGGAGCAGCCCTATGATGATCATGAAAATCAAGTTCAGAAGCCCATGGCCATGGTAGAGTGAAATAATAGAAAGACTTTCTATTTAGATTTTCACATCGAACTCGAATTGAATGATTACATCATATGATATGAA
>QRFJ01003643.1:0-47466 GCA_006176705.1 Cocos nucifera
GATCAAATCATTCGTAGATGTGTTCCTGAATCTGAACAATGGAGTATCTTACAATTTTGTCATACTCTTGCTTGTGGAGGACACTTTTCTGGACGAAAAACTGCGGCCAAAGTGTTACAAAGTGGTTTTTATTGGCCAACATTATTTAAGGATGCCCATACTTTTAGTCAGGAGTGTTTTAAGTGTCAAGCCTTAGGGAATATTTCAAAGAAAGACATGATGCCTTTGAACCCCATTTTAGTGGTTGAAATTTTTGATGTATGGGGAATTGATTTTATGGGACCTTTTCCACCTTCCAATGGATTTGAATACATTTTGGTAGCTGTTGATTATGTTTCTAAATGGATTGAAGCAATAGCAACTCGAACCAATGATCATAAAGTAGTCCTAAAATTTATTCAGAAGAATATCTTTTCCAGGTTCGGATTTCCACGTGCTATCATTAGTGACGGGGGTACCCATTTTACAAATCATCAATTTAGAACTTTATTACGAAAATATGGGGTGACACATAAGATAGCTACACCATACCATCCGCAAACAAGTGGTCAGGTAGAAGTCTCTAATAGGGAAATCAAGAATATCTTACAAAAGACTATTAGGCCTGATCGAAAAGATTGGTCAGATCGATTGGATGATGCATTATGGGCCTATAGGACAGCTTATAAAACTCCCATTGGAATGTCTCCCTATAGATTAATCTATGGAAAAGCATGTCACCTTCCGGTAGAACTTGAACATAAAGCATATTGGGCAATAAAATAATTAAATTTCAATTTAAACAAAGCTGGTTCCAATCGGATGTTACAATTAAGTGAATTAGAAGAATTAAGGCAAGAAGCTTATGAAAATTCAAAAATTTATAAGGAAAAAATGAAAGCCTTCCATGATAAACATATTTCAAGAAAAACCTTTGAGCCAAATCAACAAGTCTGGTTATTTAACTCAAGGCTTCGATTATTTCCTGGAAAACTAAAATCCAGATGGGATGGACCTTATATAGTTAATCATGTATTCCCACATGGTGCAATTAAACTCTATGATCCCAGGACTAAAAATTTTTTTAAGGTAAATGGCCAAAGGCTTAAACCATATATTGAAGGGATATCATTACATCGAAATATTGATCAAGTGCAATTAATAGAACCACAATGAATTAAACTGCATCTTGTCTGGCTGAAGACAATAAACTTAGCGCTTATTGGGAGGCAACCCAATACTTCTTGAATCTAATTTATTTATTTATTTATTTTTTTTTAGGCTAAGTTGGAGAACCAAAAAGTGGGAGAAGGATCATAAGCTTCAAGACCCATGCTAAATAAATAAACATAATTTACACTCTTTTATTGAGGACAATGTCAATTCAGTTGGGTAAAAAGTAAAAAAAAATATTAAAAAAAATAATAATAATAAAAAAAAATAAAACAAATATATATATATAAATAAATAAATAAATCAATAAAAATAAAAATTAATAATAATAATAATAATAAAATAAATAAAATATTAAAAAATTTAAAAAAAAATTAAATAAATAAATAATATATATAATAATAATAAAACTATTAAAAATAATAATAATAATAATAAAAATAAAAATTTTGAACAAACCATATTTTGGGAAAGAGAATCTTAAGCAAAATAAACTAGGATAAGTAATAAAGTTAGAAAGTATTAACTAATAATGGTAGCGAGTCAAGAAGCAGATTATTTGGTCAGACCATTAGCAACCTACTTAGGTCATTTAAAGGCTAACAGCACTTCTACTTGCACATGCACACTAATGAAGCACAGCAGGTGTTTGATTATAAGGCTAAATTGAGGATTCAATTATCACTAAAAATTGATGGTTTATATATACTTCAATTAAAGAAACTTGAATTTAAGGAAAGAGCTACCTGCTTTCTAAAAAAAAAAAAAAAAAAAAAAAAAAAAAAAAAAAAAAAGTGCAAAAAATAGAGTATATGTGGATTGCCCTAAACTAGAACTTTGCACCTTAAATGTAGAAGTTCACATCAAATGGTGAAGGGAAGGCCAGGATGCTCAGCACAATTTTTTAAAAAAAAAAAAAAAAAAAAAAAAAAAAAAGCAGTGTGAAAGCTACCTTAATTCATGCACTTAACTTGGGAGTATATAAAACTAACCAAAATAGGTGATAAAAAGAAGATTCATTTGCCCTTTGAATCAACACCCAAATGCTAAGTTAGTATTCACGACACAAAGTGCTGAAAATCTTTAGATGAACTCTAAGAAAGTTTCTAATTAATCTGCTGTGAAATTTACTTCTGAAACTCAATACTTAGTTAGTGATACTGTCTAAACTTTTGATCTTAAATTCTAGATTTATTTTTGTGAAAGAAGATCTCAACAAAATATGGTAATTGATCTAAACTAAATTCTTTCTTTACTCGAGGACGAGCAAAGCTTAAGTTGGGGGGTGTGATAAGCATCGTAAATTCACCAATAAAAGTATTAATTTATTAATTAATTTATATTAATTTTTAAGAATTATCAATCAATTTATATATAATTTTTGAAAAATTCATATTTTTATTAATTAAAAAATTAATTAAAAAATAATAAAAAATAAATAAAAATTAAATAATAAAATTTTATTATTAAAAGAAAGAGCTCATTTTTTTGATCACAACGAAATAAATTTCAAGTAAAACGGAGCTAAAATGAAAAAGATATGAATTTTTAAAAAAAATATAAAATAAATAAAAATTAAATAAAAAAAAAAGAAAACGGCTCAAGCCGGCTCCGCAAGCCGAGCCACCAAGCCAAGCCGAGCCACCAAGCGAAGCCGAGCCATCAAAGCCGACTCAGTCATTGAAGCCATCAGCCGGTCTACGATCCAGGCGTGGACCGCCAGCTCAGCAAAATCCGGCGAATCAGAGCCTGCCACGTGGTGGACCTAGACCCTTAAAGGGTCTACAAAATTTTATCGCGGCTCACAGGGCAATCTGGTCATTTCACTCGGTGACAGAAGCGTTGATTGGTTGCGGTGTGCGGTGCGGCCGGTCTACGCGGTCCATGGGAACAGTAATTGCGCGATCGGACGGCTGCGGTTGATTGCGGTTAAGATCGGACGGTCAGCATTTTTTTCGGTTGCCAACTTCACTCGGATCACCATCAAACGGCAGCGCCTGATTCCAGCTTCGATCCGACGGTCCAGAACGCTCCCGGCGGTGATCAGGACTCCCGAAGCGCGATTTGCGGCCAGATTTCCTCGATCAAGCGCGATCGGACGGCCAGTATTTCAATTCGAGCTGATCTGGGCTGATAGGCATCCGATTTTGATGATTTTTGAACCGTTCGATTCCTATCGGATAGCCTGATTTTACCAGATTTACCAGAGACGTAACAGGATTGTTTTTATTCAAATTTTATTCAAATTTTTACGATTACAAAGGGAATTAGTCCCATATTGCTTTTAGAAATAAAGATCTACCTCTTCTAGCTCTATAAAAAGGATCCTAAGCCTCTAAGAAAGGAGGAGGGTTGGAAGAGAAGCTAAGGTATAGGGTGGAAGTCAAGCTCGGGATTAAAGGTTGCTTCAAAGCTGCGGTGCTGCTGAGAAGAAGAGCCGGTCTTCTACGCCATCTTCATGCCTACGCCGATCTGCGATCTTCATCTAGTTTTTTTTTTTTCCTTTAATTTCTTGTATTAAAATTCTGAATTTTCTTTAATTTCTTGTATTTAAATTCTGCATCTTAGTTTTAAATTTAATAAAGAAAGTTTCATTATTCTTTTCAATTCTAGCTCTTTAAATTATTTGTTCTTTATTGCTCTTTAATTTTACTATAAGTAGTTGCTAAGATCTAAATAGTAGATCTTAGTATCAAATTTATTTTTGCATAATTTAAATTCTATTTTTATTTATAGATCTATTTTTTGACTTTAATCTTTGCTTTCTTTTCTTAAAAAAAAAAAAAAATCAAAGATTTTAGAAATAAATCATTGCCTCTCTGTGGATTCGACCCGACTCACCACTTTCTTCATAATTTTTAATTAGTTTAAAAAGTAAAGAGTCGGATTTAAATTGATAAACACGGTGTCTTAACGACAGCATCGTTTCCCTATCAGTTGGTGTACAATCACTTCTCTTTAGTAGATGAGTCTTGAGTCTACGGTGTGGAGACACTGGAGTGAGAGTACAGGTACTCGTTAGAGAATGAGGGCACTGAGCGTGACCACCTCGAGTAGTCATTAGAGAGTCTACCTTCTCGTCAATGACTGACTCGATGCTGCAGTAGTGTGTCTGGTTCTTTGACCTGAGATGCATCGGTGGTTCACCTTGAGGGTGTTATAGTTTGACTACACCATTACTTGGTCTCCTAGTCATATGGAACCCTGAGGTGTATGTTGGCTATAGCATGTTCATTGTAGGAACTGGATGGCATCAAGATGGAATCTATCTACCTCGATGGTAGAGGAGCAGCCCTATGATGATCATGAGAATCAAGTCCAAAAGTCCATGGCCATGGTAGAGTGAAATAATAGAAAGAGTTTCTATTTAGATTTTCACATTAGACTCAAATCGAATGATTACATCATATGACAGAGACTAGGGTTTGACGAGTTTACCTTAACCCTAATCTGATCGGGGCTCAAGATAGAAGGACTTAATCACACAGGTAGCTACACCAAGAGGATCACATTCAGCTCTGATGGGTTGCCACCATATACTGCTAGGTGTCATTGGTGGATTTTGGGAGAAATTAGAATGATTTAGATGATCGATAATTCTAGCTGTTCGAATCAGAAGAGTTTTGATCCATCGAAAGGAGTCTCGATGATGTCGGTGATAGAGATCATGACATATCCCATTACTATACAGAACTAAACCTAACTGGGTCACACAAACAAAGATTTGAATCTGGTGATCATCAATTGAACTGATCTAGTTCAATTGATCTGAATGAGATTCAATTAGGTTCAAGAAAATCGTGCTAGCACTCGATTGAACCTAACGTTCTTTTTTTGCTATCATAAATAAGTTGTCCTGTCTGAGCCAAAGGAGTTTGTGCTCAATCAGAGGCCTTCATATGGTCTGACTGGAGGTTGTCCAAGTCAGAAAAGGTTGTCTTATTTTGTAAGACATTACCTACCATTTTTGGTCACCTGTCATTTCTTGATCTTTAACTTTGGTCAAAAGTCTACCTTTGATTGGTCAAACATTAACCATTGACACTTTGACTTTTGACCACAAGTCATGCACCTATTAGACAGCTGGTGGGGGCCTGTCCCCCTGCCAGAACCTAGCAAGGAGGAGGGCGCACGCCACCCTAGGCGTGTGCCCAAGTTGGAGGTGCCTAGGAGTTCTTGTTGGATAAGGACTCCATCTCCTTTTTGGATTCCAATTAGAGTTCTCTTAAGAACCAACTTTGACTAGTCTTAGGCATCCTCTAAGGAGGAATCCAAGGGACTCTATTTCCACCAATCAGATTTAGATCTAATATCACAAAGGGTTGTGATTGGTTGGGAAGAAGAGAAGTTGGATCATAGACAGTCTATAAATAAGACCCTACGGCCAACCCAGATTGTGATTGAAAGTGATTGAATACACACCCCCCAAGGCTGCCTCTTTCCTCTTCCTCCATGCCAAACCACCTTCTCCCCTTCCTCACCACGTCCAAAAGGAGTTTTGAATTTTTGGTTGGTGCGATCCAGATCAAAGAAAGACGAGTAAAAGCTAGAAGGCCGCACTGCTGCAAAGGATGACTGCTGATCTTCAAAAGGAGTTTTGAAGATCCTCCAGATCAGATCCAGATCTAATTTTTGGAGACGTGATAGAGAAGAAGAGGATCTGTAGATCCAGCCCGAGTGGATATCGATAGAGGCCAGGCACTTGCGTGGCTAGATCCAGAACCTTCCGCTGCATACAGGATCATCAACGGATAATAAGATTACCCATATCAAGGTAAGTTAAATCTGATTTAATTTATCTAATTTTATTTTGATTTCTAAAATAATAATAATCAGATATGAAATATATTAAGATCTGATTGGGATCAAGAGAAAAATTTTTGAAATATATCTCTTGATCTGATCAGATCTGAACGAACTTGGATCGAAAAATCAGGATTTCCCTTCAAGTAGAGCTTTCATTATCAAATAAAATGTGGCATACATCATAATTAGCAATATTTAAAGTAACTATAACCACATCATTATGTGGAAGCTAAACTCTCTGAGCATCTTCTTCACTGAAAGTGATGGGTTCTTTAGTCCGCTGCTTCATTGCTTTCTCTATCAACTCACTAACCTCCCACTACTGATGTCCCCCAATGATGGTATTGATGAATCCAAGGGGAGGCCGATCTTCTTGTGGTTCATCCCTCCAAGATGGTTTAGACTACGATGGAGCTCTTGGATGATCTTCTCTTCTCTCCAACCATTGCTTGATAAACCAATCTAGCCAACCTCTTTTGATCAGTGCCTCAATTTTATCCTAGAGTTAGATATATTCATCAATGTCATGATCGTGGTCATGATGGTAGAGGCAGCACTTGTTGGTATTGCGCTTGGCTGGATGAGTCCACATCCTCTCCAGTCCTGGCAGCTGCTTTCTTATCTCCATTAGCACCTGGGTCTTCGAAGCATTCAAAGAAGCATAGTTATTGAATCTTCGGGAAGGAAAGTTCCATCGGGTTCTTCGATCTTGGCTTCCTTATCGATGAGCTTGAGGAGGAGTTCTGGCTCGTCTATGCTAAGGAGAAGTTTAGGAGTGCGGTTGAGATTCACTCAACTTTTCTTCAGTTATGGGCTTGCTAGATTCGCCCATCCATCACTCTTTCATGACTTTTTCATCTTTTAATCTGAAGGTTTTCTCCACTCGGGCATAGCCTTCAACCCATGCCAGTATATTAATAAAATTTTTGGGATACTTCCTCCCCAGGAAGGATAGAAGATCATTCTTCTGAAGATCATATTTCAAAATGACCATGGCTGTAGATTGGTCTAAGTTTCGAACCTCCATTATAGTAGTATTGAAGCGGCTGACATAAGCTCGAATGGACCTCCCTTCCTTCTGCTTTATGTTGATGAGAAAGTCTGAGCCTCACCTTGAATGTTGGCTGTTTATAAAATGAGCTACAAGCTGATGGCTTAGTTGGTCAAAAGAGAAGATTGTACTTGACTTGAGGCTCGAGTATCAGTTTTTTTCTACTCTCTTTAGGATAAATGGGAAAGCTTGGCACATAATGGTATCTGGTGCACCATGGAGCTGCAGCATCATTTGGAAGGCCTCAAGGTATTCATCCAGATCCGAAGTTCCATCATGGCTCTCGAATTGAGAGAGCTTGAAGTTCAGCAGGATGGGCTGCTGCATGATTCTAAAAGAAAAGAGGATATCGGTGCAGACATCATCATGGTGGACCAAGGCAGCATGACAGAGCTCCTCAATTTATTGATTCATGTCCTGAAGTTTATGATCAAGAGCATCATCTTGATCATGGATCTCAGAGGGCTACCAACCATTGATAGGAAAAGTCTCCTCTAAAGAATAATTATGATTAAAGCAGGGGCTTCTTGCTCTCTACTTTCTTTTTTTGGGGGTAACGGGTTTGCTGACCCAGGTTGCCCTTCTCCACACCAGTTCTTGAAGTTTTGATGGGGCTCGCTCTAGTTGGACTGCTATTGGGGGTTGCTACATAGCCTACACCATTTTTATTGTAGGTTGTGTGATGCTCCTAAGCCTTGGAAGGCCACAGCCGAAGCCAGGGTGAGGGCTCTGGGGAGACTAGGACAAGTGTAGTCCTAGGGCTAGGATAGGAGCTATCCTAGGATGAAGGTGTCATGTAGCTCTCTACGGGCTTGAGATTTAGGTATTGAGGATCTTGAGGGGCTTGGTTGGAGCTTTGAAAATTTGAGACACAAGGTGGAGCGAGGAAACCTAGGAGATTGAAGACTACAGAAAAGAAGCTTTCTATAGGTTAGCCGACTCAGTCCAAAACTATATCGATCAAGTCTCAGAGTGCAGGACAGATAGAAGGTCGCATTCGAGACTGCAGGCATGGCATAGAAATTATGCCGGCTCTATCTGAAACTGAACCAACCCAGTCTCAAGTTAATCAACTCAGTACTGAGACTGAGTCAGCTCAGTCTGCGTATAGAGTTATGCATGGGTTCTGTTTGGGCTAAGATAGGGACTTATCCTAAGGGTCTTAAAGCATGGTTCAAGACATCTTAAGCAGGTTCATTCATGTATGAATTGGGTTTAGATCCAGGGGATGAGAGCATGTGAGATATGGGTGTACATGGGCTCGGTGAGTGCTTTCATGTATTGGGTTAGCCTAAGAAAGTTTTTGAGCTGGGGTTTATTAGGATTCATGTGGAAACTCTAAGATATATAAATCAGGATATTATAATTTTTACAATAGCATTGGAATACGTTTAAGCTTTTCTCCCTAACTCCCTTCTCTCTTTTCTCTGGTTCCAATGCCAAAACCCTAGCTTCTCTCATCTTTCATAGATCTTCTTCAGTTTGATAGATTAACATCCAGATTCATGTAAGAGATCGGATCTATGGCTGTGGCTCCGAGCAGCCGTAGGAATAATACTTGGTATCAAATTGATGTGATGCTAGTTGGTGGGCTTACAATTGGTATCAAAGCCTGATTGAGCATTGAGGAGGAAAAAGATCAATTTTTAGCCGTGAGATTCTGATCTAAAGGCTTTCTCTAGGCTTCATAAGGAAGGAAGAGATCATAGGGCTGCTGTCCACCATCTCTCATCAAAGTATTTCTCAGGTCTACCTGTTTGCTGTTATTTGATTTGGATTGATCATAGAGAATAGCGGGTTGAAGGTAGGATTAGAGAAGATTGATGGAAAAAAAAGTTTCACGATGTGGATGGTAAGAGTGGAGGATTTGCTGGTTCAGATGAGTCTGAATTTGGTCTTGGAGGATAGGCCATGGGAGATGACAGACAAGAAGTGGATGTCCTTGGAGAAAAGGGCATGTACCATGATTAGGGCTTCTTTAGTGGATGAGATTTTGTATGGTGTGTTGGAGGAGAGAACACCTAAGGAATTATGGTCGAGGTTGCAGTAGTTGTATACGGAAAAACACATGTGCAACAAGTTAATACTGAAGAAGCAACTATACAGCCTTCGGATGCAGGAGGGTGAGGATATTGCGGCATATATTCAGTGGCTCGACCAGATGAGCATGGACTTACTCAATATAGGGATGGATTTAGAAGAGGAGGACAAGAGTCTATTGTTGCTATGTTCGCTACCCAGGAGCTTCGATCCATTGGTGATAACTTTGCTATATGGTAAGGAGACACTGGTGTACAAGAAGATCGTATCAGTGCTCAGGTCCAATGTGTAGTGGAAATGGAAGACAAAGAGGAAGGTCTTCCAAGAGAGTCTTACGGTTTTAGAGAAGCATAGAAAAAAGAAGAAGAAGGATGAACAGAGGGGCAGCAAGGGATCCAAGAGATGCTTCAAGTGCGGAGAAGTAGGGCACTTTAAGCGGGATTGTTCGCTTTAGAAGAAGTGCAAGGGAGGAGAAAACTCGGATTCCATTAACTCAATCACTGATAGTGAAGAGTTGGATGAGATCTTGGTGGTCTCAGAGGAGCCCATAAGGTGTGGTGTATTTGAGATGATTTCGAACTGGTCTATGGAGTGTAGAGGGTTCGAAAAGGTAGCGACGGTGTTCGTGGTATAGCAGTAGGTCCAGTAGTGCAGCATTGGATGGTTGGCCTCAGGGGACTCAAAGATAAAGTTGACTTCTACAGCATCAAGGGGACTTCAGTTCTAGGTGGAGTACTGAGCAGAGATGGCTTCCTGGGTGGAGTGAGCTATGACATGGGTTTAGAGTAGAGGGGTGCAGAGGGAGGACCTATATCCCAGCACCAGTGTCGAAGCTATACAAATCTAGGTGGAGAAGATTGTGCAGGAAGATAGGCATGGCTTTTAGGGGACAGTGTTAGGTGGAGCATCAAGATATGCGGCGAGTGTCGATAAAGGAATGTTGCATGATCTCCAGGAAAGTCCAGGACAAGTGATGCAGCTGCCAAGCAGAAGGATATCTACAACTCCAAAGGTGGTGCAGAGGAACAAGCCAAGAACTTCAGCGATAGAGGCGGTCATCCCTAAGGCCTTAAAGGGAGCTCATCAGCTGAAGAAGAATAGCAGTGGCAAGGTAAGCACGAGGGGCTATCAGGACATGCAGGGATAGTGGGATCATGTTGGAGGATGTTGCTAGATGAGCCAAGACTTGGGTGCACCAAGGTGGAGATTGTAGGTGGTGTGGTGCTCCCAAGCCTTGGAAGGCCGTGGATGGAGTCAGGGTGAGGGCTCTGGGGAGACTAGGATAGGTGCAGTCCTAAGATTAGGACATGAGTTATCCTAGAGTGGAGGTGGCATGTAGCTCTCTACAGGCTCGAGGTTCAGGTATTGAGGACCTTGAGGGACTTGGTTGGAGCGTCGAAAACTTGGAACATAAAGTGGAGCAAGGAACCAAAGCCGGGAGATTAAAGACTATAGAAAAGGTGCTTTATACAGGTTAGCTGGCTTAGTCCAAAATTGGATCGGCTAAGTCTCAAAGCATAGGATAGATAGAAGATCGCGTTCGGGATTGTAGGCATGACACAGAAACTGAGCTGGCTTAGTTTTAGACTGAGCTGGCTTAGTCTGTAGGTAGAGTTACGTGTGGGTTCTGTTTGAGCTAGCATAGGGATTTATCTTAAGGGTCTTAAGACCTGATTCAAGAGGTCTTAAGGGGGTTAATTCATGTATGGATTGGATTTAGATCCATGAGATAAGAGCTGATAAGAATGCGATGTTGTCGTTAAGACATCGTGTTTATTAGTTTAATCCGACTTCTTAAAATCATTGAAAATGCGTAGATAGCGGTGAGTCGGATCAAATCCACAGGGAAGGTATTATTTTTAGATTTGAAATCTTTGATTTTTTAAAAGAAACAGAGAAGAGTTTTGGGATCAAAAATTGAAGTCAAAAAATAAAAAATGAAAATTAAAAGGTGCAGGAATTTATACTTGCTACTAAGATCTACTAGTTAGATCTTAGCATCTACTTGCAAAGCAATAATTTAAAGTGTAGAAATTAAATTGCAATAAAAATAAAAATCAAGAAATTAAAGTGCAAAAAAATAAAATTTTTATTAATTAAAATTTTAAAATTTAAATACATGAAATTTTAAAAAAATAAAATAGCCTGATCTCTGATCTTGGATCGGCATTGGTAGAAAGATGGTGTAGAAGTCCGGCTCTTCTTCTCGACACCCATTGCTTCGAAGCAGCCTTTAACCCATAGCTTGGCTTTGCCCTGTACCAAAGCTTCACCTTGATCGGAGATGTTGATTTCTGGAGGCCTGGGGTCCTTTTTATAGAGCTAGGAGGGCTGGATATTTTTTTCTAAAGGCAATATGGGGCTAATAGCCTTTATAATCATCAAAATACCAAGAAATTTGAATAAAATTTGAATCAAAATAGCTCTGATATGACTCTGGTAAGTCTGGTAAAATCTGGCCAGTCAATAGGAATCCAACGATCCAAAAATCATCAAAATCGGATGCATATCAGTCCATATCGAGTCGGATTAAATTCTGGCCATCCGATCGCACATTGATGGAGGAAATCTGGCCGCAAATCACACATCGGGAGTCTTGATCACTGTCGGGAGCATTCTAGACCGTTGGATCTTTATCTCTTGATTTTTTGACCATCGGATCGCGCTAGATCGCTGATAGAATTTGAATCAAACCTGAAAATCACCACCACCGTCCGATCTTGACCGCAATCAATCACAGCCGTCCAATCGCGCAATTATTGTTCCCATGGACCGCGTGGACCGGCCACACCACACACCGTAGCCAATCAGTGCTCTTGTCGCTAGGTGAAAAGTCCAAAATACCCTGTGAGCCGTGATAAATTTCTGTGGACCCTTTAAGGGTCTAGGTCCGCCATGTGGCAATCTCTAATTCATCGATTTCTGCTGAGCTGGCGGTCCATGCCTGAATCATGGATTGGCTGATGGCTTAAATGGCTGAGTTGGCTTTGATGGCTTGGCTTGGCTTGGTGGCTCGGCTTACGGAGCCGGCTGAGCCATTTTCTTTTTTTTATTTAATTTTTATTTATTTTATTTCTTTAAAAATTCATATCTTTTTCGTTTTAGCTCTGTTTTACTTGAAATTTATTTTGTTGTGATAAAAAAAATGAGATCTTTCTATTGATAATAAAATTTTATTTTTTAATTTTTATTATTTTTTAATTAATTTTTTAATTAATGAATTTCTTAAAAATTATATATAAATTGATTAATAATTTTTAAAAATTAATATAAATTAATTAATAAATTAATATTTTTATTGGTGAATTTATGATGCTTATCACACCCCCCAACTTAAGCTTTGCTCGTCCTTGAGTAAAGAAAGAATTTAGTTTTAAATACCTTTTAACTTTAGAGTTTCGAATTTTACCTAAGCAGTTTTGAAAATAGCCATTGATATTCAGTAGAGCTTAAATGAGATATATCATTGGGGTATTAATACTTATCAATAGAAAAATTATGTAGAGAGCATTAAATTTTTTAGAACTTTTTCTAAATTATCCTACCTTCATCTTTGATTTATCTAAACTTTCATATAGGCAAGTGTATTACTACTTCCGTCCTTCATTTATTAATTTTTATTTTTACATTGCCCACTTTTTGATGTGAATATCATTGCTTACTTAGGCAATGGAACCAGGTTACTCGGTGGGAAACCAATTTTTTTTTTTTTTTTTAATGTTGTACCACTATTGAGTGTCTTAACTTCTTAAGCTTTCTATTTGATCCATGTAGCGAGTCTTGGGCCAATGACTTCCAAATCAGTTGGCTTTAGGACACTAGGTATAGAATACCGCTCAGACTTACTAGCTCGAATCAAATAGGCATGAGTTAAGACTAGCTTTACAATGAGCTTCTTTGCCCTTCCCACTATTTGATGCGAAACTCAATGCTTGCTTAGGCAAAGAGGCCCGATTACTCAGTGAGAAGTACATGGAAATAATTTTATTAAAATAAATTTTTATATGAAGAAACGTATAGTTATCCTACACAAGCCTATAAAAAATAGACTTTTCTTTGATGCTAGTAGAAATAATTAGAAATGCTCCAAGAAAAAACTTTTTATGTTCTAGACTTAACTCTTTATTGAATATTTTTAATACTTGATTCCTCAATGTCTCATAGATTCTCTGATCTGTGTATCAATTTTCTTTTAAAAATGCTTAGTTCAATTTGATTCTTAAGCATAATCAGGTGTCTAAATACTAAATACTAACTTTTTCAAGGACTCAAAATTTTAAAATTTTTATTTTTTTCTCCCCCCCAACTTACCGACATTGTCCTCAATGGAGAAGAAAAAATAAAGGATGTAATAAAGAACATGGAAGAATACACCTAACTCAGTATATTTTTGGTCCAGCACATGCCTTTAAAAATTTGAGCTCTCCCTCCAACTTATTCAAATTATTCTAAAAAGAAAATAAATTAAAAAGATAAATTAGATAAAAACTAAATATTGGGTTGCCTCCCAACAAGCGCTAAGTTTACCGTCTTCAGCCAGACACAATGCAACTCATTATCCTGTGTCGAATATTGGATTGACAAATTCCAATGGTTTTGGATTGCCAATCTCAGAAAGTTGATTTTTAATTCCATTATTGATATATTCACTATTAATTTTAGGGATATAATTTATGATTCCATTCTCAGACCCACATTTATTAAGAATTTCTTCTATTTATTCTTCTAAAATGCTTATGAATGGAGTTTTTGTATTAGGAGTTACGTTTGGTTCAATGGGTGCTGGAATGGTGACTAAAGGCTGTTTTAATTTTGGAGGTAAATTAATATAATCTTGCTTAGATAACTCCATTGATATTTCATTACATGCCTCTTGATTTTTGTAAGAAGAACCAGCTTCTAAGGTTAAAGGGAATAGGACATTAGGTTTATAAGTCTCAGATAAATCATCTATTCTCTTTTTCCCTATTTCTATCTTATTTAAACTGGAACTAGCATTAGTACTAATTCCTGGTTCAGGTTCTTCTATATGGTTAGTCTCAGTACTAACCAGTTCCTCTAAATTTTCATTTTGGCTAGCATCAGTACTAGCCTCTCTCACTTGGTCTTGGTATGGGTCCATAAGAATCCTATAGCTTTTAAGTTCAGGAATTACTTTGGTATTCTCAAATTGGGAATTCTTAAGTGAGACATTAAATTGATAACTTGATCTAGGTGATTGGTGGACATTAGATGGATTGTTTGAAATTGGTAGGTTCGGTAGTTGATCTAGTTCTCTCCTCATGTTAGACTCAACTAATTATCCTATTTGAGCTTCTAGTCTGGCGATAGATTGCTGTTGAGTCAGAATCAATTGTTGAAGTTGGTTAAATCTATCATCAACTAGATTGGTCTATTGAGGAGGTGGGTATGAGGGCTGATTATGATGTGGTGGCTGAATAAACTGACTGGGCTGGCTATTATTATAGGTATAGTTTTGGTATTGGGGCCTATTTTGATAGTTTTGGATAGGTAAAATTTGGATTTGAGCCTGAGTCTGTTGGGATGTCCAAAAAAATTATGGTGGTTGCTCCAATCTGGATTATATGAATTTGAAAATGAGTCATTAATCAATTTGGAGTACCCTTGAGTAGCTTGAACTTGTTCTTGGATAAAATATGTAAACTATGCAGTCATAGGATATTCACTCACATGATGGGTTGGGCTAGCACAGATTGAATAAGTCTCCTGATAATTAGAAGATGATGTGAATTGTGCAAGAGATTGTTGAGCTAGGGTTAGGAGTTGATCTATTTTCTGAGTAAAAAGGTCAACTTTATCTAATTTTTGGACTATTAGGTTCATATTAGCCATTATTATGTTTAATGTGAATCAACCATTCAATTAAGTTCAACTAAATCAGAAAAAGTGATTTCCTACCATGCATGTATTAGTGTAACCCTAATGTATGGTTCAAAAATTTTTTAGAATACTTTTTTTTATTTTTTTTATTATTATTTTATTATATTATAAATTAATTTTTTTAATTATTTTATTTATTAATTTTAATTTAATTTAATTTAATTTAATTATCATTTTTAATATTTTTTTAGTTAGTTTAATTTAATTTTTATTTTTTATTTTATTTTATTTTATTTTTAGAGGAGTAAGGAGAAGAGTTCTAAAGAAAAGGTCCTAAGGAGTCCTAGAACTAAGAAGAAAGAGAAGAATTAGATTTAATTAGATTTAATATTGGTTAGCAATCAAGTTGGTCAATCAATCCTGACTAAAGGTTGTCCTAGATCTAAACAGCTACTAACTGTCAAGGTCACCTTCAAGCCCTCCAAGTATAGGACTAGCCAATCAACTAGTCAGATAAGTGTAAGGTCGGTGGGAGTCCTCCCGTTGCTTGCCTTAGACACCAATTGTGCTTGATCAGGTAAGCAAACGGAACCAATTAGAAACCACCTTCCTTCGGGTCCAGTCATCCCTGAACCACTTTCCTAGACACCAGTCAAATTGACTAATACTAATCTGATTCAACTCTTAGGGTTCCTTGTCCTATTGAGCTCGAGTTTCTAGGGTTCATATCTAATTGATTTTAAAATTAAAGGCTTAGGTCAATGCAGGATGCTGGTTGGTTGTTTGTGGGCTAAGGAAGGGTGATTAAATCTTCATCTTATCTTATTTAATTGGGTTGTGCCCTTAATTTGGTTTAATATGAATATGCACAAAAAATTTTCAATCAAAGGGTTCTATGCAATTTAAACTAGATGCATGCAACTAATTGAATTCTGAAAGGCATACCTTGCCTCCAGCAATCACCAAAAAAATAAAAATAAAAATAAAAATAAAAATAATATGATGCATGCTCTAAGCAGTTAAGATTTCGAATCTTATCATGAGATTTTTAATTAGATTTAAATAAATATTTTTTTAAAATTAATTCAAAAATAAAATAAAAAAATAAATAAAAGAAAAGAGAACAAGGGTTAGGATTGATCTCACAAAGCAAAAGCTTCTGATTCTTTTTGTTCTTTAAATTTTTTTCTACAAAATAATAAAAAAAATTAGGAATCAATATTTATATTAAAAAAAATAAAAATTTTATTTATAATTTATTTATAGAAAAATCAAAGAGATCAAAAATTTAATGTCCGAGCCTTCCCCAGCAACGGCACCAAAAACTTGATGCGTTTGTCGAAATTATTTTTAATAAATCAAAGAAATCAAAATCAAAAATCAAAAATATTCTCCGACAACGGTGCCAAAAACTTGATAGGAATGCGATATTGTCGTTAAGACATCATGTTTATCAGTTTAATCCGACTTCTTAAAATCATTGAAAATGCATAAATAGCGTTGAGTCGGGTCAAATCCACAGGGAAGGTAGTGCTTTTAGATTTGAAATCATTGATTTTTGAAAAGAAAAAGAGAAGAGTTTTGGGATCAAAAAATGAAGTCGGAAAATAAAAAGTAAAAATTAAAAGGTGCAGGAATTTAATCTTGGTACTAAGATCTACTAGTTAGATCTTAGCATCTACTTGCAAAGTAATAATTTAAAGTGTAGAAATTAAATTACAATAAAAATAAAAAGTAAGAAATTAAAGTGCAAAAAAATAAAATTTTTATTAATTAAAATTTTAAAATTTAAATACATGGAATTTAAAAAAAATAAAATAGCCTGATCTCTGATCTTGGATCGGCATTGGCAGAAAGATGGTGTAGAAGCCCGGCTCTTCTTCTCAACACCCATTGCTTCGAAGCAGCCTTTAACCCATAGCCTGGCTTCGCCCTGTACCAAAGCTTCACCTTGATCGGAGATGTTGATTTCTGGAGGCCTAGGGTCCTTTTTATAGAGCTAGGAGGGCTGGATATTTTTTTCTAAAGGCAATATGGGACTAATAGCCTTTGTAATCATCAAAATACCAAGAAATTTGAATAAAATTTGAATCAAAATAGCTCTGATATGACTTTGGTAAGTCTGGTAAAATCTGGCCATTCAATAGGAATCCAACGGTCCAAAAATCATCAAAATCGGATGCATATCAGCCCAGATCGAGTCGGATTAAATTCTGGCCATCCGATCGCACGTTGATGGAGGAAATTTGGCCGCAAATCATGCGTCAGGAGTCTTGATCACTGTCGGGAGCATTCTGAACTATTGGATCTTCATCTCTTGATTTTTTGACCATTGGATCGCGCTAGATCGCTGATAGAATTTGAATCAAACCTAGAAATCACCACCGCCATTCGATCTTGACCGCAATCAACCGCAGCCATCCGATCGTGCAATTACTGTTCCCATGGACCGCGCAGACTGGCCGCACTGCACACCACAGCCAATCAGTGCTCTTGTCACTAGGTGAAAAGACCAAAATACCCTATGAGTTGCGATAAATTTCTGTGGAACCTTTAAGGATCTATGTCCGTCATGTGGCAATCTCTGATTCGTCGGTTTCTACTGAGCTAGCGGTCCACGCCTGGATCATGGACTGGTTGATGACTTGAACGGCTGAGTCAGCTTTGATGGCTGGGCTTAGCTTGGTGGCTCGGCTTACGGAGCCGACTGAGCCATTTTCTTTTTTTATTTAATTTTTATTTATTTTATTTTTTTAAAAATTCATATCTTTTTTGTTTTAGCTCTATTTTACTTGAAATTTATTTTATTATGATCAAAAAAATGAGCTCTTTCTATTGATAATAAAATTTTATTTTTTAATTTTTATTATTTTTTAATTAATGAATTTTTTAAAAATTATATCTAAATTGATTAATAATTCTTAAAAATTAATATAAATTAATTAATAAATTAATACTTTTATTGGTGAATTTATGATGCTTATCAAGAGCATATGAGACATGTGTGTACATGGACTCGGTGAGTGCTTTCATGTATTGGGTTAGCCTAGGAGAGTTTTTGAGCTGGTGTTTATTAGGATTCATATGGAAACTCTAGGGTATATAAATCAGGATATTGTAACTTTTACAATAGGGTTGGAATATAATTGAGCTTTTCTCCCTAACATTCTTCACTTTTCTCTTTGGTTTCAATGCCAAAACCCTAGCTTTTCTCATCTTTCTAAGATCTTTTTTAGTTTGCTGGATTAACACCCAAGTTCACAGAAGAGATCGAATCTTTGACTGTGGCTCCGAGTAACCATAGAAACAATAATTATTATTAGAGTGAGATGATGCCAGTTGGTGGGCTTACATTTATGAGGCTTTGAACCTACTGCATCAGTAGATTAAACTACTACAAATCCATCATGATTGCTGGTGGAGGAGGTTGCGGTGCCAGTGATGGAGCTAGGATGGATGGATCTGGCGATAGAAGCAGTAGACTGTCGGATGATTGTCTTCTTTGGAGGCATTTTTGGAGTAAAAAGAGATTAAATGAAAATGGATTTAAAAGACTAGGAGAAGAAGAAGGTGGATAGGATCGACTAGGCGCTCTTTTCAGAACAAGAGCTCAAAGGCCCTTCCTCTAGCGCCAATCCCATCAATGTAGAAATTGGTGAGGATGCTGGAAGTAGTTGGAGTTGGAAGGAAGAGGCCACCGATAGGACCTACAAAATAAAGTCCAAACTAGTGGTGGGTGGCTCCAATAGGATCCTCTGACATTCAAGTCAGTTCTCTGGCCAACTAGATTGGAGTACTCAGAGAAATAGAAAAGCAGAGTAACGGGGATGGAAGAGAGCTTAGAGAAAAACATATCTGAAGGATCTGTTTTATAGATGGAGCATGTAACAAACTGATGGTAACAGTCGTAACCATCTAGCAGTGGGCTGCTCAGGCCATATGAAGTTTGTTATGGAGGATGAGTTATCATTTGTTGTGACTTGTAGGCGGTTGAGATCCATTTATTGGAGTTTAAACATATGTTGAAGACTTCAGTATATGTTGTGAACTTGTAACCGGTCAAGATTTGTTGGGGCAGTGTCCAGTGGCTTTAAAGAGTTTGGTAGTCTCCTGGATCGTGTGCAGGTAGATGCCTCCTAAATTGAGATTTGAAGTACCACGCTCCATCCTTCGTGGAGTGGTTGTCATGAATTAACTGTTTGATAAGGTCCTTTTGGATATCTCTAGCTGACAGGCGTAGTATGGACTAATTGTTAGATATATGTGCCCTAGAAGCCAGAATTGGCTGACACTTGTAATACACTTCTAGGGGCAACATTGTAATTTTGATTAAAAGCAATAAATGGGTTATTTTCTATCACATATGTGTATTTAGTGTCTGTGATACATTCTTTGAGTTAATGGTAATGATAATTCATATTTTCAAGAGTTGAAAATTTAAGACATGAATAATCATTATTAACTCATAAATTGCTCTCGACCACAGGATCATCACGAGGATGGTGATTGATCCAGAAGGTTGGTGTACAATCGCTTCTCTTCAGTAGATGAGTCTTAAGTCTACGGTGTGGAGACACCGGAGCGAGAGTACAGGTACTCGTTAGAGAACGAGGGCACTGAGCGTGACCACCTCGAGTAGTCATTAGGGAGTCTACCTTCTCGTCAATGACTGACTCGATGCTGCAGTAGTGTGTCTGGTTCTTTGACCTGAGATGCATCGGCAGTTCACCTTGAGGGTGTTATAGTTTGACTACACCATTACTCGGTCTCCTAGCCATATGGAACCCTGAGGTGTATGTTGGCTATGACATGTTCATTGTAGGAACTGGATTGCATCAAGATGGAATCTATCTACCTCGGTGGTAGAGGAGCAGCCCTATGATGATCATGAGAATCAAGTCCAGAAATCCATGGCCATGGTAGAGTGAAATAATAGAAAGAGTTTCTATTTAGATTTTCACATTGGACTCGAATCGAATGATTACATCATATGACAGAGACTAGGGTTTGACGAGTTCACCTTAACCCTAATCTGATCGGGGCTCAAGATAGAAGAACTGAATCACACAGGTAGCTGCACCAAGAGGTTCGCATTCAGCTCTGATGGGTTGCCACCATATACTGCTAGGTGTCACTGGTGGATTTTGGGAGCAATTAGAATGATTTAGATGATCGATCATTCTAGCTGTTCGAATCAGAAGAGTTCTGATCCATCGAAAGGAGTTTCGATGATGTCGATGATAGAGATCATGACATATCCCATTACCATACAGAACTGAACCTAACTGGGTCACACAAACAAGGGTTTGAATCTGGTGATCATCAATTGAACTGATCTAGTTCAATTGATCTGAATGAGATTCAATTAGGTTCAAGGAAATCGTGCTAGCACTCGATTGAACCTAACGTTCTTCTTTTGCTATCATAAATAAGTTGTCCTGTCTGAGCCAAAGGAGTTTGTGCTCAATCAGAGGCCTTCATATGGTCTGACTGGAGGTTGTCCAAGTCAGAAAAGGTTGTCTTATTTGTAAGACATTACCTGCCATTTTTGGTCACCTGCCATTTCTTGTTCTTTGACTTTGGTCAAAAGTCTACCTTTGACTGGTCAAACGTTGACCATTGACACTTTGACTTTTGACCACATGTCATGCACCTATTGGAGAGCTGGTGGGGGCCTGTCCCCCTGCCAGAACCTGGCAAGGAGAAGGGCGCACGCCACCCTAGGCGTGTGCCCAAGTTGGAGGCGCCTAGGAGTCCTTGTTGGACAAGGACTCCATCTCCTCTTTGGATTCCAATTAGAGTTCTTCTAAGAACCAACTTTGACTGGTCTTAGGCACCCTCTAAGGAGGAATCCAGGGGACTCTATTCCCACCAATCAGATTTTAGATCTGATTTCACAAAGGGTTGTGATTGGTTGGGAAGAAGAGGAGTTGGATCACAGTCAGTCTATAAATAAGACCCTGCGCCCAACTCAAACAGAAAGTAATTGAATTGAGATCAAAGTTTCCCCACGCCCCAAGGCTGCCTCTCCCCTCCTTCCTCCATGCCAATAGTCATCTTCTCCCCTTGCTCTCCACGTCCAAAAGGAGTTTTGGACCTTGGTTGGTGCGATTCAGATCAAAGAAAGGCGATCAAAAGCAAGAAGGCTGCGCTGCTGCAAAGGACGACTGCAGATCTTCAAAAGAGTTTTGAAGATCCTCCAGATCAGATCCAGATCTGATTTTTGGAGGTGTGATAGAGAAGAAGAGGATCTCCAGATCCAACCCGAGTGGATACCGGTAGAGGCCAGGCGCTTGCGTGGCTAAGATCCAGAACCTTCCGCTGCAAACAGGATCATCAACAGGGTAATAGGATTACCCAAATCAGGTAAATTAAATTTGATTTAATTTATCTTTTAATTTTATTTTATTATTAAAATAATAAGAATTAGATCTGAAACATATCAAGATCTGATTGGGATCAAGAGAAAAATTTTTGAAATATATCTCTTGATCTGATCAGATCTGAACGAACCTGGACCGGGAAATCAGGATTTTCCCTTCAACTGGTATCAGAGCCATGGTTCTAAAATTATTTAGATCTAATTTTAAATTTATTTTAATTAGAAAATAATTGATTTTAGATGTCACATGAGATGTGATCAGATCTAAAATCAGAAAAAATTAAAATTAAATAATTTGGATCTAAGATTAGAAGATATGCATGACTAGTTCTAGAATAGAATAGTTCTATAGAATAGTCTTGCATGTTTTTGATTTAATCTGATTAAATCATATTTTAGATCTTTTTATTTACTATTTTTTGATATTATAAGTGTTATAATAACATCTAAAAAATAGCAAATAAAAATTATTTAATTTTTGAATATCATATGAGATATGATTGATGCATGTCTAGACTAGTTGTAGAATAGTTCTACATAATTGTCTAGATTAGAATTTATTTTGATTAGATCAATTTAAATCTAATTTTTTAGATTATTATGAGATAATTTAGATCTGAAAATATGCATGATTTGATACATGAGATGTATGCAAAATATGCCATGATTAGATCTACTTTATATATGAGATATATGATATAGATCTGATATTATTTTGTAGTATTGAATGTTCCTGATTAAGGCGTTCCTCTTGGCCGTCCGGTCATAAGAACGAAGAAGGGTTTAAAGGCCCTCTCTTCCCATTCGATGGGGTGTTCTTATGATGTGTAGGGGTGCTGCGTGTTCGTCCTTAATCAGAAACCCAAAACTTACTTTCTGCAAAACCCTAGATCCTGAAACCCTAGGATTTATTGTGCATATTTTGTTTATGAACCCTACTTAATTAAGAATTAAGTTTATGGAATATTAATTAGGTCTAAAATTGAGAATTTCAGATCTAAGACATATTCATAATACTGGGTTCGGGCTTGGGTAGCTCAATTAGGTCTAAGCGGTTGATCAAACCGAATCAAGAGTTGGTTAGATGGGATCAACAATGCTTAAATTGACCAGCCTAATAGGATTAAGTCTGGGTCAAGATCGAGTCACGATCAAGCAAGACCTAATTAGGCTCAGAGGTTAGAGTCTGGATTGTAGGCTAACCCAATTGGTTCTGACTCAACAATTTGGTGTCTAAGGTAAGTTTGGCATAGACGACCGACTGGTTTTTAATTGGAAGCTACTCGACCTGAATGCGTTCTTGTACGAGTTAATGGCATATTCCTTCCACCGGTCTCACTTACCTGGCCATATCTGTTGACACAGTTCTGATCTGAGGTGGTCAATAATCCGAGCTAACCCATGCCACTAGGTTAGTCATAATTGTTATGACTAAGCCAAGTCTAGTTTAATGAGACCTGAATCAATTCTCCCTAAGAAAAGATTAAGTCTGAGGTCTTCCACCATTGTAGATGTGCGGGCCCTTCCCGGGGTTGATTGTTCTCGGCTGGATACAGTGGCTCAGTTGCACCGGGAAGATGCAACCATGTCTATTAGGCATTGGATGCTATGGGCTGGAGGATGAGTTGGGCTCAATATTTTTCGGATACGGTGAGAGACTCAATTAGGAACCCAGTCTATGCAAATGGTGGGTCTGACTTAACTAAGGAGTGGATCAATATTTCGGATACGGTGAGATTCATGAATTAGAGACCAAGTTTGGGTGCACCATGATTAGAGAATCATTGAACAAGAGTTGTTCACTCATTGGCTAACCCATCACCAATAACTGTTAGGTGAGGTGATGAGTCAGTTGGTGAGACCGCACCACCCACTAGAAATCATTAATCATGGAGATTTTCGCATCTCTACAGAGGGAGTGTAGGGATCCGAGAAAATAGTGGGAGCTAATTTGTTTAAAAATAAAATCCCTAAATAAATTGGTCAAGTCAAAATTACAGTATCTAACTAGAATCTTTGACTCTCTACAGGAAAATGTCTGCGTCCAACCCATTGGCACGTATCCTGGACACACATAGACTGACTGGACCCAATTATAAAGATTGGCTCAGGAACTACAAAATTATTTTGGGTTCCGAGAAGTTAACCCATGTTTTGGACCAGGACCCTCCCACCTTACCAGCCCGTCCATCTGTTGAACAGAGAGCGTCTCTGGAAAAATGGATTGACGAAGATAATAAGGCCAGATATTACATGTTGGGCTCGATGTCTGATGAGCTCCAGCGCCAACATGAAGGATATCGGGACTGCTCGCCAAATGTTGGCTCACCTGCAGGAGATGTTTGGTGAACAGAGTCGCGCAGCCAAATATCAAGTCACAAAATGACTTTTTAAGGCTAAGATGCGTGATGGGCAGTCAGTCCAAGATCACTGTCTGACAATGATCAAGGACATGGAAGAGCTTGAGAAGCTCGGTGTGAAGTTGGACTTGGACCTGCAGAACGATATTATTCTGCAATCCTTGACTGATGCATATGGGCAATTCATCATGAATTACCACATGCATAAACTTCAAGAATTCCTTGGCCGAGTTAATGAATATGCTGGTTACCGCTGAGCTTTCTATGAAAGGTTCTAAAGGCTCAGTTCTTGCTATGGAACGGACTTCTTCCAAAAGAAAGTCTTATGGAAAGAAAAAGAAGTCTGTGAAAAAGCAAAAGGTGGAAGGATCAAAGAAGAAGAAGGCAGAAGCCGAAGAAAAAGGCCGATGGTCAAAGGAAAGTGTTTCCATTGCAACAGCGACGGCCATTGGAAGCGGAACTGCCCTACTTACCTGGCCACCCTGAAGAACAAGAAGGAAGGTCCTTCTGGAGGTATGCTCGTTATTGAGTCTAACCTTACGGTTTCTTCTGCATCCAGTTGGGTGCTTGACTCTGGTTCTAGTGCTCATCTGTGCACTTCTATGCAGGGTCTTGAGGATAGCAGGAGGCTGAGGGATGGAGACATGATCCTACGCATCGGTAATGGAGCAAGAGTTGCTGCAGTAGCCGTGGGAACATACCCTCTTCGATTACCATCTGGTTTAGACTTAGTTTTGAAAGACTGTTATTTTGTGCCTGCAGCTAGCAGGAATTTGATTTCTGTTTCATGCTTAGCACAAGAAGGTTATATGATCACCTTCTTTAAGGACCATTGTAACATTCTTTATGAAAGAAATAAAATTGCAAATGGTTTCCTTATTAATGGTCTTTATCAGCTACATATTGATGTACCTGTTCTAACTATCGAGCAAAACGTGAATGCCAAACGACCTAGGGATAGTCCAAACGACAGATATCTATGGCACCTGAGATTAGGTCATATAGCAGAAGATAGGATCAACAAATTGGAGAAAAATGGGCTATTGAGTCCATTGACTTTCGAGTCATATCCAACTTGTGAATCTTGTCTTCAAGGCAAAATGACTAAACTCCCTTTTGTTGGACATGGGGAGAGGGCCACAGATCTCCTTGCCCTAGTACATACTGATGTGTGCGGCCCATTTGATGTGCCGGCTAGAGGCAATTTTGTCTACTTCATTACCTTTACCGATGATCTGTCTAGGTATGGGTATGTGTATCTTATGAGACACAAGTCTGAAGCCTTTTGAAAAGTTCAAAGAATTCAGACATGAAGTAGAAAAACAAACTGGAAAACCCATTAAGGTTCTTCGATCAGATCGAGGAGGTGAATACCTTAGCCGGGAATTCCTAGACTATCTCAAGGAAAATGGCATAGTCTCTCAATGGACTCCACCAGGAACACCTCAACTCAACGGGGTTTCAGAATGGAGAAATCGGACTCTATTGGATATGGTTCGATCCATGATGAGCTTCACAGACCTCCCTGATTTTCTTTGGGGACACTCATTGTTAACTTCAATTTATCTACTGAATAGGGTTCCCTCTAAAACCGTTCCTACCACACCGTATGAGATATGGCACGGTAAGAAACCAAGTCTGAGTCATCTCAGAATTTGGGGTTGTCCGGCTCATGTCAAAAGACAACAAGCGGACAAGTTAGAGTTTAGGTCCTTTCAGAGCTCGATTCATAGGATATCCTAAAGAGTCATTAGGATACTATTTCTACATTCCAGAAGACCACAATGTGATTGTGAGTCGACATGCCATCTTTCTTGAAAAATAGTTTATTCAAGATAGCGGCATTGGAAAAATAGATTCAAGCTTGATGAGAAAGTCTCACAAGCAGAACGAGCTAAGGACCAAGTGGAACCAAATCAGGTTGAGCCAATAAGAACACTACCTCCTCCACCTCGTAGATCGGAAAGAGTTTTCCGTCCCCCTGAAAGATACTTAGGTATTATTTCAGAGGATGTAGAGGAAATGTTCCTCGTAGGTAATGGTGCTCATGGTGATGATCCCAAAACCTACAACGAGGCGATATCAGATATCGACTCCGAGAAATGGCTAGAGGCAATGCAGTCAGAAATTGACTCGATGCACTCAAACCAAGTCTGGACCTTGGTAGATCCACCAGAAGGTATAGTACCTATTGGGATGTAAATGGATCTTCAAGAGAAAGATTGGTGCAGATGGGAATGTGGAGACATTCAAGGCTAGACTAGTGGCAAAAGGTTATAGTCAACGCGAAGGCATTGACTATCAGGATACCTTTTCCCCAGTGGCTATGCTAAAATCCATCCGCACATTGCTTGCCGTTGCAGCCTATTTCGATTATGAAATATGGCAAATGGACGTGAAAATGGCATTCCTTAAATGGATATCTTGAGGAAGATATCTATATGGAACAGCCGCTAGGTTTCACATCCAGTGATACTGATCACAAGGTTTGCAAGCTGCAAAGGTCCATATATGGACTTAAGCAAGCATCTCGGAGCTGGAACACTCATTTCAATGATGTGATCAAAATGTTTGGTTTCATCAAAAATGAAGAGGAACCATGTGTTTTCAAAAGGGTCAGTGGGAGCGCTGTTGTCTTCCTCGTATTGTACGTGGATGACATCCTCCTTATTGGGAATGATATTCCCATGTTGACATCAGTCAAGATGTGGTTGTCCAAGGAATTCTCCATGAAAGACCTAGGTGAAGCATCCTTTATTCTAGGAATTAAGGTCTATAGGGATAGACCGAATAGGATGCTAGGACTTTCACAGAAGATGTACATAGAGGAAAGTACTAAAGAGGTTTAGTATGGAAAACTCTAAGAGGGGATTAATACCCTTCAGACATGGTATTCATCTTTCCAAGAAGATGTGCCCTAGCACACCTGAGGAAATAGAACGCATGAGCAAGATCCCTTATGCTTCTGCAATAGGGAGCCTCATGTATGCCATGCTATGTACACGACCTGATATAGCCCATGCTGTGAGTGTCACAAGCAGATATCAGTCAAATCCAGGTGAAGAACACTGGACTTCTGTGAAATGTATCCTTAAGTACTTGAGAAGAACTAAGGATATGATGTTGGTCTTTGGTAACGGAGAACTCCAAGTCCAGGGATACACAGACTCGGATTTCATGTCCGATATAGATGATCGAAAGTCGACATCTGGAAGTCTGTTTGTGTGCAATGGTGGAGCTGTCAGCTGGAAGAGTTTCAAGCAAACGGTGATACCACCTCATCCACGATTACCTTGAAAAGGGTTACGTCGAGGTCAAGAGAGTCAACTCCGCAGATAATGTGGCAGACCCACTTACAAAGCCGTTGGGCCAGCAGAAGATCGAAGCCCACCTTGAGAAGATGGGACTTAGACTTGTAGCCAATTGGCTTTAGGACAAGTGGGAGATTGTTAGATATATGTGCCCTAGAAGCCAGAATTGGCTGACACTTGTAATACACTTCTAGGGGCAAAAATTATAATTTTGACTAAAATCAATAAATGGGTTATTTTCTATCACATATGTGTATTTAGTGTCTGTGATACATCCTTTGAGTTAATGGTAATGATAATTCATATTTTCAAGAGTTGAAAATTTAAGACATGAATAATCATTATTAACTCATAAATTGCTCCCGACCATAGGATCATCACGAGGATGGTGATTGATCTGGAAGGTTGGTGTACAATCGCTTCTCTTTAGTAGATGAGTCTTGAGTCTACGGTGTGGAGACACCGGAGCGAGAGTACAGGTACTCGTTAGAGAACGAGGGCACTGAGCGTGACCACCTCGAGTAGTCATTAGGGAGTCTACCTTCTCGTCAATGACTGACTCGATGCTGCAGTAGTGTGTCTGGTTCTTTGACCTGAGATGCATCGGCAGTTCACCTTGAGGGTGTTATAGTTTGACTACACCATTACTCGGTCTCCTAGCCATATGGAAACCCTGAGGTGTATGTTGGCTATGACATGTTCATTGTAGGAACTGGATTGGCATCAAGATGGAATCTATCTACCTCGGTGGTAGAGGAGCAGCCCTATGATGATCATGAGAATCAAGTCCAGAAAGCCCATGGCCATGGTAGAGTGAAATAATAGAAAGAGTTTCTATTTAGATTTTCACATTGGACTCGAATCGAATGATTACATCATATGACAGAGACTAGGGTTTGACGAGTTCACCTTAACCCTAATCTGATCGGGGCTCAAGATAGAAGAACTTGAATCACACAGGTAGCTGCACCAAGAGGTTCGCATTCAGCTCTGATGGGTTGCCACCATATACTGCTAGGTGTCACTGGTGGATTTTGGGAGCAATTAGAATGATTTAGATGATCGATCATTCTAGCTGTTCGAATCAGAAGAGTTCTGATCCATCGAAAGGAGTTTCGATGATGTCGATGATAGAGATCATGACATATCCCATTACCATACAGAACTGAACCTAACTGGGTCACACAAACAAGGGTTTGAATCTGGTGATCATCAATTGAACTGATCTAGTTCAATTGATCTGAATGAGATTCAATTAGGTTCAAGAAAATCGTGCTAGCACTCGATTGAACCTAACGTTCTTCTTTTGCTATCATAAATAAGTTGTCCTGTCTGAGCCAAAGGAGTTTGTGCTCAATCAGAGGCCTTCATATGGTCTGACTGGAGGTTGTCCAAGTCAGAAAAGGTTGTCTTATTTGTAAGACATTACCTGCCATTTTTGGTCACCTGCCATTTCTTGTTCTTTGACTTTGGTCAAAAGTCTACCTTTGACTGGTCAAACGTTGACCATTGACCCTTTGACTTTTGACCACATGTCATGCACCTATTGGAGAGCTGGTGGGGGCCTGTCCCCCTGCCAGAACCTGGCAAGGAGGAAGGGCGCACGCCAAGGGTGGCGTGAGCCCAAGTTTGGAGGCGCCTTGGAGTCCTTGTTGGACAAGGACTCCACCTCTCTTTTGGATTCCAATTAGAGTTCTCCCTAAGAACCAACTTTGACTGGTCTTAGGCGCCCTCTAAGGTAGGAATCCAGGGGACTCTATTCCCACCAATCAGATTTAGATCTGATTTCACAAAGGGTTGTGATTGGTTGGGAATAAGAGGAAGTTGGATCACACAGTCAGTCTATAAATAAGACCCTGTGCCCAACTCAAACACAAGTAATTGAATTGAGATCAAAGTTCCCCATGCCCCAAGGCTGCCTCTCCCCTCTTCCTCCATGCCAAACCATCTTCTCCCCTTGCTCTCCATGTCCAAAAGGAGTTTTGGACCTTGGTTGGTGCGATCCAGATCAAAGAAAGGCGATCAAAAGCAAGAAGGCTGCACTGCTGCAAAGGACGACTGCAGATCTTCAAAAGGAGTTTTGAAGATTCTTCAGATCAGATCCAGATCTAATTTTTGGAGGTATGATAGAGAAGAAGAGGATCTCTAGATCCAGTTTGAGTGGATACCAGTAGAGGCCAGGCGCTTGCGTGGCTAGATCCAGAACCTTCCGCTGCAAACAGGATCATCAACAGGGTAATAGGATTACCCAAATCAGGTAAATTAAATTTGATTTATTTTATCTTTATTTTATTTTTATTATTAAAATAATAAAATTAGATCTGAAACATCCCAAATCTGATTGGGATCGAGAGAAAAATTTTGAAATATATCTCTCGATCTGATCAGATTTGAGCGAACCTGGTTCAGAAAATCAGAATTTTCCTTCACTAATTAGGTTCATGACTAGCTAGAAAAGCTCATCCTGAAGGATATTTGAATGGAAGGACTTCGACTGAAGGAAGCACGATTGGAAGGAGTTTGGCCGGATGGAATCTACCAGGATGGAGCATTGCTGGGAGGAGCGCGACTGGGGGAGTCCATCAGGAAGAAGCATGACTGGAAGGAGTTTGTTCGAAAGGTGGAAGGAGTTTGGCTAGTCGACTTTCATCATGCTATCAATAGGCTACATAGTGTTTGGAAAGAAATAATCTATGTTTTGGATAGGTAGTCTAGCGTTCGCATGGTGGAGGTAGTCTAGAGTTCAATGGGGGTTATTTTACCCCCAACCAAATGATAGTGACCAGTATAGATGTTGAATGATCGAGGCTTTGGTCACAGCTTCTCTCAAAAATTCATAGGCTTTAAGACACTCTTCATTAAAGTTAAAAGGAACATCTTTAGCTAGTAAATTATATAGAGCTCGATAAATCTTAGAAAAGTCTTTGATGAAGCGATGATAGAATCCTACATGGCCAAGAAAGGATCGAATTTATTTGACAAAAATGGTTGGATGTAGTTTAGAAATTAAGACAACTTTGGCATTATCAAGCTCTATCCCTCTCTTAGACACTATTTATCCTGGCACAAACCCTTCTTGAACCATGAAGTGGCTCTTTCTTTAGCTTAAAACTAAATTAGTCTCAATACATTGTTGCAATATTCTCTTCAAATTATTGAGGTAACTCTCAAAAGTTTCCCCAAAGATTGAAAAATCATCCACGAATATTTCTAAAAAATCTCCTATCATGTCCGAAATTATTGACATCATGCACCTTTGAAAGGTCACAAGTGCTTTACACAATCCAAAAAGCATTCTACAGAAAGCAAAAGTTTCATAGGGACATGTGAATGTAGTCTTTTTCTAATCTCCTAGGTAGATTGCTACTTGGTTATATCCTGAGTATCCATCTAGAAAACAAAAGTATTGTTGGCCAGTTAGTCTCTTCAAGATTTGATCAATAAAGGGTAATCGGAGGTGGACTTTTTGGATTGCTATATTGAGTTTTCTATAGTCTATACAAACACACCACCCAGTCGATAGTCATGTTGGTACTAGGTCCTCATGGTCAATGCGGACAACCGTGAGTCCAGAATTCTTTGAAACAACTTGTGTTGGACTCACCTAGTGCCTATCAGAAATAGATAAATAATACCAGCATCTAACCATTTAATTATCTCTTTCTTAACTATTTCTCGCATATTAGGGTTGAGTCATCTTTGTATTTCTCAAGTTGGTTTTGCATTATCTTCAGTGTAAATATGGTGCATACATATTGATGGACTAATGCCTTTTAAATCAATGATGGTCCAACCTATGGCTTCCTTATATGTTTTCAAAATATCTACTACTTGGTCTTCCTGTTCAGGAGTTAGGTTAGAAGCAATGATCACTACTAGGATTTTTTCAGATCCTGGAAATACATACTTAAGTGATTTAGGCAAAGATTTTAGTTCAAGTTATGGTGGGGCCTGAATTAAACGACGTAATGGCTTAATTTTTTGCTCAGGTAAGAGCTTAATTTTTATTGACCAGGGTAATGTATGTGATGGATGAGGTGAATCAAGTAGTGCATTCACCTACTTATCTGGGATTTCTTGTTAGATGTGTGCCCTAGAAGCTAGATTGGCCGACACTCGTTAAATACTTTCTTAGGATATTTTTATAATTTTGACTTAAAACTAATTAAAGAATTATTTATTCTATCACATCGTGTATTAAAGTATTTGTGATACATTCATTGAGTTAATAGGCATGATAACACATATTCTCAAGAATTGAGAATTTAAGGCATGTGTTATCATAATTAACTCATAAATTGCTTTCAATCGTAGGATCATCACGAGGATGGTGATAGATTTGGAAGATCGATGTATGATCTCTTTCTTAGGATAGATGAACCTTGAGTCTACGGTGTGGAGACACCGAAGCAAGAGTACAGATACTCATTAGAGAACAAGGGCACAGAGCATGACCATCTCGAGCAGTCATAATGAAGCCTACCTTCTCATCGATGACAGCACGATGCTGCAGTGTGTGTCTAGTTCTTTGATCTAAGGTGCATCGATAGTTCACCTTGAGGGTGTTACAGTTTGACTACACCATAACTTGATCTCTTAGCTATTCGGAACCCTGAGGTGCCTGTTAGCTATAGCATGTTCATTGTAGGAATTGGATCGCACCAAGATGGGATCTATCAACCTCGGTAGAGGAGGGGTAGACCTATGATTATCATAAGATTGAGGTGTAAAACCCATGGCCATGGTAGTGTGAAATAATAGAAAGGAGTTTCTATTAGGGTTTCACATCAGACTCGAATCAAATGATTCATTCATATGATGGGTGTTGGGTTTGATGAGTTCACCTTAACCCTAATCCCATTGGGGCTCATGATAGAAGAACCCAATCACATAGGTAGCTATACTGAGAGATTCACTATTTAGTTTTGATAGGTTGCCACCATATACTACTAGGTGTCACTGGTAGATTTTGGGATCAATTAAAATTGTCTTGATGATCGACAATTCTAATTGGATGAATCAGAAGAGTTCTGATCCATCGAAAGATGTTTCGATGATGTCAATGATGGAGATCATGATATGTCCCATTATGATACAAAACTGAATCTAACTGAATCACACAAATAAGAATTTAGATTTGGATATCATCAATTGAGCTAACCCAGTTCGATTGATTTGGATTAGATCCAATTAGGTTCAAGAAAATCATGCTAGCACAAGATTGAGCCTAACATTCTCCTTTTGTACTCTTTCTGAATCATCTCAACTGAGCCAAATTGGATTTGGCTCATCCAAGAGCCTTGTATAGGTTTGTTATAGTCTAACTGGAACTTGTCTAGATCAAAAAAATCTTGTCTAAACCTAATCTAGGCTTGTCCTAATCCATCGGATGGAAATAGGATAAGACCTGCTAATTTGTGGAACTATTTGGACAAGGCTTATCCGAAAACTCTATAGAAATTTATCTTAATCTAACTGGACCTTGTCTTGGCCTAATTAAGACTTGTCTTAAATCTCATAAGAAGGGAACAAGACAAGAGTTGTCTTTCCCATATTAGGGCTTGTCCCAAAATCGTGGGTTGAGATTTGGACAAGCCTTTTTCAAAAATTCTAGATGGATTTTTCTTGATCTAACTGGACCAAGTCCTGGTATGATCAAGACTTGTTCTAACTTAACTAGGACTTGACATAAATCTATTGGATGAGACTTGAAAATATTTTGTCTTAATCTCATAAGATGGGAACAGGACAAGGGTCAAATGTTGATCTAGCATATAGGAAAGAAGAGATATGCCATGCGCCTCCTAGAATTATCTAAGGGTGCACGTCCATATGGGATTTATATGAAGTTTGTGAGTGCATGCCCCTTTATGGCATGCGCATTTGATGGATAAGAGCACTTGATGGATAAGAGATGGCATCCATTCAAATTTGATTTGACTGGTCAAAGCATTTGAATTTGATTCAAATGTCTAGGGAGATATGAGTTTGCGTGATCTACTCACCTTATCCTTTATTCCAAGCCATATTTTTGAGTTTTGTGTGACAAAATATAAAAGAAATATGGTGTGGGGCATGGAGATCATGGTCGAGTCCTTTTGCATGTTAAATTTTGACCTATTCAAAGTTATATGCAAAGGGACTCTTGACTAGGTCTATAAATAGGGCCCTGTGCAAGCTGTTGTGTATCATAATTTCTCTATGGTGAAATACTATCAAAATATTCATCTCCACACCTCGCTGATCTGATTCTCTCCCTCTTCTCCATACCTAAGAGTTGGGCAAAACCTGCAAGCAAAGATCAAGTTCCGTTGGTGCAAAGATCAGCGAGAGACGATGGTGTTCGTGAGATGAATGCACAGCCTTCAGAGTTTATTTTGAAGGTTCTATGGAAAGACATCAGATCTGATCATTGAAGATTAGATCTAGAAGGAGGAGACTTCTAGATCTAACCTGAGTGGATACTGATAGAGGCCGGGTGCATGCACGGTTCAATCAGAATCATCACAATGGGTAAATGATTTGTCCGACCAGGTGATAACCGTTATCATTATTTTTATTTTTATTTTATTTTTAGTTTTAGATTAATCGTATCAGATCTAAGAACTGTCAAATCTGATCAGATCATAAAAAATTTATAGAAATTATTCCACTGCAAATCTGATCCGATCAAATGCATCCTACGGTAGGAAAATCCATTTTTTCTTCAACTGATATCAGAGCCAGGTTGCTGCTTCCAAATCTCTCTTTAGATTGATCTAAATTTTTTTTTTGTATGATCTGATTATTTGATTTTTAGATGTTACATAAGATGTAATCAGATCTGAAATCAAAAATTGCATGTTTTAAATATATATGTTTGACATAAACAATGCATGCTCTAGTCTAGATCTATTATTCTATATCATGGTAGTTTTCAAATATATTTGAGATTAGATCTAATTTAATTTTTTATGATTTGATCATTTAAGTTTCAGATGTACATTAGATATAATTAGATCTAAAACATAAGCTCTAATTTAAAATATTGATATATATGATATAGGCAGCATATGTCTAGACTAGATCTCTAGTTTAACCTCATAGTCTAGATCAAAAATTTTATGAAATGTTCATTTAATTTTATAAAGATTATGTGACTAGATTAATTAAATTTTAGATATTATATATGATATAATTAGATCTAAAAGCATGAGATGCATTTAAAATTTTTATATGTATGATATATGCAATGCATGTCCAGACTAGTTACATAGATCTATGCCATGAGTAGTCTAGATTAATTTTTTTTATGATGAGATCATTTAAAATTTTACTTTCAGATATTATATCAGATATAAATAGATCTAAAATATAAATTTAAATATTAAATTTGATACATGAGATGTATGCAAAGCATGTACAGATTAGATCTTAAATCATGTAGCATTTATATGCTTTAGATCTAATAGTTTTATAGTATAGTTCATATTTCTGATTAAGATATTTTCTTTGATCATCTGGTCATAAGAGTAAGAAGGGTTTAAAGGCCCTCTCATTCTATTCGATGTGGTGCTCTTATGGCGTGTAGGGGTGCTACATTTGCCCTTAATCAGAAATCAAAAACCTACTTTTCTGCAAAATCCTAGATCCTAAAATCCTAGGATGTTTTGATACATATTTTGTTATTGAACCCTCAAACTTAATTAAGAATTAAGTTTATGAAATTAATTAGATCTAAAAATTATGAATTTTTAGATCTAAGACACCTTCAAAAATCATCGGTTCAAGTGTGGGTAGCTCGATTAGGTCTAGCAGTTGATCAAAGCGAATCAAGAGTTGGTTAAGTGGGATCAAGAGTGCTTAGATTTGACCAGTCTAATGGGATTAAGTCTGGGTCAAGATCGACTCACAGTCATATGTGGCTGATCAAGTTAAGACTTAATTTGGCTCTACAGTTCGAGCTTGGATTGTAAGCTAACCCGATCAGTTCTGGTCAGACAAGTCGGTGTCTAAGGTAAGTATGGCAAATATGACCAATGGTCTTTAATTGGAAGCTACTCGACATGAATGCATTCATGGTGAGTTAATGGCATATTCCTCCCACTGATCTCACTTACCTAGTCGATTGAGTTGACCCAATTTTGGTTTGAGGTGGCTAACGATTTGAGCTAACCCATGCCATTAGATTAGTCATAAATGTTACGACTAGTTGAGTCTAAGAGACCAAATCAAATCTTTCTAAAAAAATATTAAGTCCTAGGTCTTCCATCATTATAGATGTGCTGGCACTTCCCAGGGTTCATTGTTCTCGATTGGATACAGTGGTTTAGTTGCATCAAAAAGGTGCAACCATGTCTATTAGACATTAGATGCTATGGATTGGAGGATGGGTTGGGCTCAATATTTTGGATACAGTGTGGGATCCAATCAGAAATCTAATTTATGCAAATGATGGGTTTGGCTTAACTAAGGAGTGGAGTAATATTCCGAGCATGGTGTGCTTCATGAATTATAGATCAGGTTTGGGAACATCATGTTTAGAGAAATATTGGACAAGAGTTGTCCACACATCGGTTGATCCATCACCAATAACTATTAGGTGAGCCGGTGAGTCAGTCAGTGGGACCATACCATCCACTAGAAATCAATGATCATGAAGATTTTTGCATCTCTACCAAGGGAGTGTAGGGATCTGAGAAAATAGTTGAATTCTAATTTGTTTAAAAATGAAGTCTCTAAATAAATTGGTTAAGTCAAATTACAAGTCTAATTAAAAATTTTGACTCTCTATAGAAAAATGTCTGCATCAAAATCCCTAGCCTGAATCCTAGATACCCACAAGTTGACTAGATCGATTTACATGGATTGGCTAAAGAACTTCAAAATTATTTTGGATTCAAAATGGTTGATCTATGTATTGGACCAAGACCAACCCCACTATACTAGCACGTTCAACCATGGATCAGAGAGCGTCTCATAAAAAGTGGTCGGACAATGATAACAAAGCTAGATGCTACATGTTGGGCTCAATATCAGATGAGTTGTAGTGCCAACATGAAGACATTAGGACTGCTCGCCAAACGTTGGCGCACCTGCAAGAGTTGTTCGGTGAATAGAGTCGCGCAGTGTATTATCAAGTCTCGAAGAGACTTTTTAAGGTGCAAATGTGTGATGGACAGTCGATCCAAGATCATTACTTGGCAATGATCAAGGACCTAAAGAGCCTAAGAAGCTCAAAGTCTTGATGGTCAATGAACTATAGATTGATGTGATCATGCAGTCCTTTTTTGATTCATATCGGCAGTTCATTATGAACTTCCATATGAATAAGCTCCAGTACATCTTAGCTGAGTCAATAAATATGCTGGTTACTGCTGAGCAAACTTTGAATGGTTCAAAGGGCTTAGTTCTAGCTATGGAGCAGACTTCTTTCAAGAGAAAATCTTTTGAAAAGAAGAAGAAGTCTGCGAAGAAGCAGAAAATAGGAGAAAAGAAGGGCGAGTGGAAGAAGAAGGCCACGAAGTAGGAAAAGTATTCCCACTGTAACTCAAATTGCTATTGAAAGTAGGACTGCCCTGCATACCTAGCCAGCCTGAAGAACAAGTAGGAAGAAGGACCTTCTGAAGGAATGCTCATCATTGAGTCTATTGAGCAAAATATGAATGCCATAGGATCAAAATGATCTAGAGATAGTGTTAATGAAAGATACCTATGGCACCTTAGGCTAGGTCGTATAGCTGAAGATAGAATTAACAAATTGAAGAAATATGGACTAATGGGTCCATTGACTTTTGAGTCATATCCAATTTTTGAATCATGTCTTTAAGATAAAATGACCAAGCTTCCTTTTATGGGATATGAGAAAGGAACATAGACCTACTTGCCCTGGTACATATAGATGTGTGCAGCCATTCGATGTGCTGGCCAAAGGCAATTATGTCAACCTTATTATGTTTGTCGATAATCTATCTCGGTACGGGTATACGTACTTGATACGACACAAGTTTGAAGCCATTGAAAAGTTTAAGGAGTTCAGACATGAAGTAGAAAAGCAAATCGAAAAGCTCATTGAGGTTCTTCGATCAGATCGAGGAGGTGAATACCTTAGTCGAGAATTTCTGGACTATCTCAAGGATAATGGTATAGTCTCATAGTGGACTTTGCCTAAAATATCTCAACTTAATAGAATATCAGAACGAAGAAAATAGACCTTATTATATATGGTCTATCGATGATGAGATTCACGAATCTTTCAAAGTTTCTTTAGGGACATAGTTTAATAGGATTCCATCTGAAACCATTCCTACCACACCATATGAGATATGGCATGGTAAGAAGCCAAGTCTGAGTCATCTCAAAATTGGGGTTATCCGACGACGGACAAGTTAGAATCTAGGTCTCTTAAAGCTCAATTTATTGGATATCCTAAAGAGTTATTTGGGTATTACTTCTATCTTCAGGAAAACCACAAGATGATTATGGGTTGACATATTATTTTACTTAAAAAATAGTTTGTTCAAGATGATGGCGTCGGAAGATAGATTAGACTCGAGGAGAAAGTCTCCAAAAAGCAACGAGCCAAGGAACCTCAGGAACCCAGTTAGTATGAGTCGATCCATAATTCATTACCTCCTCCACCTCATAAGTCAAATAGGATTTTCAGTCCTCTTGAAGGTACTTAGGTACTACTTTAGAGGATGTAGAGAAAATATTCCTCATGGAAAATAGGTTAATGGTGGTGATCCCAGAACCTATGATGAGGTGATATTAGATATCGACTCTGAGAAATGGTTAAAGGTGACAAAATTAAAAGTTGACCCGATGTGCTCGAACCAAATCTGGATCTTGGTAGATCCACTGAATGTATAGTACCTATTGGGTGTAAATGGATCTTCAAGAGAAAGATATATGCAGATGGGAATGTAGAGACATTCAAGACTAGGCTAGTGGTGAAAGGATATCAGGTTACCTTCTCGTTAGTGGCCACCATCTGCACATTGCTTGCCATTGCAGTATATTTCAATTACAAAATATGGTAGATGGATGTGATAATAGAGTTCATAATTTGATATCTTGAGAAAGATATTTATACGAAATAGTCGTTTATTTTTACATCCAGTGATTGTGATCACAAAGATCTGTAAGCTACAAAGATCCATCTATAGACTCAAGCAAGTATCTCGGAGAGAAATGCTTGATGTAATCAAATTCTTTGGTTTCATCAAGAACGAGGAGAAATCAAGTGTGTTCAAGAGGGTCAGTGGGAGCATTGTTGTCTTTCTCATATTGTATGTGGATGACATCCTCTAGATTGGGAATGTTATTCCCATGCTGACATAGGTCAAAGTATGGTTATCTAAAAAATTTTCTATGATAGACCTAGGTAAAGCATCCTTCCTTTTAAAGTCTATAGGAATAGATTGAAGAGGATGTTGGATCTCTCAAATAGAAGAGGTGCTAAAGAGGTTCAGCATGACGAACTCTAGGTCCAGGGTTATGTAGTCTTAGACCTTATGTCTGATTAAGATGATCGAAAGTCGACGTCTAAAAGTTTGTTCTTATGCACTGATGGTACTGTAAGTTGGAAGAGTTCCAAGAAGATAGTTTCACCTAATCCGTGATTACCTCAAGAAGGATACATCAAGGTTGAGTCAACTCCGCAAACCATGCGATTGACCCACTGATGAAGCCTTTAGGCCCATAGAAGATCCAAGCCCACCTTGAGAAGATAGGACTTAGATTTGTAGTCAATTGACTTTATGTCAAATGGGAGTTTGTTAGATGTGTGCCATAGAAGCCAGATTGATTGATACTTGTTAAATACTTTCTTGGAGCATTTTTATATTTTTCACTTAAAATTAATAGAAGGGTTATTTATTCTATCACATTGTGTATTAAAGTGTCTGTGATACATTCATTGAGTTATAGGCATGATAACACATATTCTCCATAGTTGAGAATTTAAGGCATGTGTTATCATAATTAACTTATAAATTACTTTCGATCATAGGATCATCATGAGGATGGTGATAGATCTGGAAGATCATTGTACGATGACTTTCTTAGGATAGATCAGTCTTGAGTCTACGGTGTAGAGACACCGGAGCAAGAGTATAGGTACTCATTCAAGAATGAGGGCACTGAGCGTGACCACCTCCAGCAGTCATAAGGAAGCCTAACTTCTCATCAATGACTTGCTCGATGCGGCAGCGTAAGTCTGGTTCTTTGACCTGAGGTGCACTGACAGTTCACCTTGAGGGTGTTATAGTTTGACTACACCATAACTTGATCTTCTATCCATTTGAAACTCTGAGGTGTATGTTGGCCATAGCATGTTTATTATAGGAATTGGATCACACCAAGATGGGATCTATCAACTTCGGTAGAGGAAGAGTAGACCTATGATGATCATAAGATCGAGTTCTAAAATCCATGGCCATGGTAGTGTGAAATAATAGAAACAGAGTTTCTATTAGGGTTTCACATCGGACTCGAATCGAATGATTCATTCATATGATGGGTGTTGGCTTTGACGAGTTCACCTTAATCCTAATCCCATTAGGACTCATGATAGAAGAAACCAATCACATAGGTAGCTGCACCGAGAGGTTCGCTATTCTATTTTGATGGGTTGCCACCATATACTACTAAGTATCACTGATGGATTTTGAGATCAATTAAAATTATCTTGATGATCGATGATTCAAATTGGGTTAATCAAAAGAGTTCTAGTCCATCAAAAGATGTTTTGAGATGTCGATGATGGAGATCAAGACATCTCTCATTACCATACAGAACTGCATCTAATTGCATCATACAAACAAGGGTTTAGATATGGATGTCATCAATTGAGCTAACCCAGTTTGATTGATTTGGATTAGATCCAATTAGGTTTAGAAAAATCGTGCTAGCACATGATTGAGCCTAATATTCTCTTTCCATAGTCTTTCTGGATCATCTCGACTGAGCCAAATTAGATTTGGCTCACCCAGGAGTCTTGTATAGGTTTCTTCTAGTCTGACTAGAATTTGTCCAATTCAGAAAAGTCATATCCTAACTTGATCTAGGCTTGTCCTAATCCATCAGATGGAAACATGAAGACCAGTTAATTTGTGGAACTATTTGGACATGGCTTATCCGAGAACTCTATAGAAATTTATCTTGATGTGACTGGACCTTGTCCTGGCCTAATCAAGACTTGTCCTAAATTTCATAAGATGGAAACAAGACAAGAGTTATCATTGCCATATTAGGGCCTATCATAAAATTATGGGATGAAATTTGGACAAGCCTCTACCAAAAATTCTAGATGGATTTTTATTGATTTGACTGGATCGAGTCCTAGTTTGATTAAGACTTATTCTAACTTGATTAGGACTTGACATAAATCCATTGGATTGGACTTGAAAATATTTTATCTTAATCCCATAAGATGCGAATAGGACAAGGGTCAAATGTTGACCCAATATGTTGGAAAGAATAGATATGGTGTGCACCTCCAAGAATTTATCTGAGGGCGCATGTCCATATGGGATTTATATGGACTATGCGAATGCATGCCCCTTTATGGCATGCGCATCTGATAGATAATAGAAGGTTCCCATTCAAATTTGATTTGACTGGTCAAAGCATTTGAATTTGATTCAAATGTCTAGGGGGATAAGAGTTTGCACCATCTACTCACCTTATCCTTTATTCCATGCCATATTTTTGAGTTTTGTGTGACACAATACAGAAAAAATATGGTGTAGGATGTGGAGATCATGGAGGACTCCTTCTGCATGTTAAACTTTGACCTGTTAAAAGTTATATGCAAAGGGACTCTTCACTAGGTCTATAAATAGGGCCCTACGCAAGCTGTTGTGTATCATGATTTCTCTATGGTGAAGCCCTGCCAAAATATTCATCTCCACACCTTCCTCATCTAATCCTCTCCCTCTTCTCCATGCCCAGGAGTTGGGCAAAATTTGCAAGCAAAGATCAAGTCTGATTGGTGCAAAGATCAGCGAGAGATGATGATGTTCGTGAGATGAACGTGCAACCTCCGGAGTTTATTTCGAAGATTCTACGGGAAGACATCAGATATAATCATTAAAAATTAGATCCAGAAGGAGGAGACTTCTCAATCTGACTCGAGTGGAAACTGTTAGAGGTTGGATGCATGCGCAGTTCAATCAGAATCTTGAATAGTCATCAGATCATCACAATGGGTAAATGGTTTACCCGATCAGGTGATAACTATTATCATTATTTTTATTTTTATTTTATTTCTAAGTTTTGGTAAATATAATCAAATCTAAGAACTCTCAGATCTGATCAAATCATAAAAAAATTTTAAAAATTATTCTGCTGCAAATTTGATCCGATCAGATGCATCCTGTAGTAGGAAAACCCATTTTTTCCTTCATTTCTTTGACAAGCTTGTTCAAAAGATTGTTCTTGAGTAAATCTAAGGAAGAATTAGGTTCAACTATCTCATCCATCTGATTGATTATAAAGTAGTCTTCCTCCTCTTGAGTGTGGTTAGAGATATTAAAAATATTTATTCTTTTCTTTTGATCCCTAAAAGAAATGTCCATGGCTTCTATCTTACAATTGATATTGGCATTAGCAGTAGCTAGGAATGGACGACATATAATTATGGGGTTTTGTGAACGAAAATCCTGATTTTTCAGATCAGGTTCGTTCAGATCTGATCAGATCAAGAAATATATTTCAAAAATTTTTTTCTTTGATTTGGATCAGATTTAAGATGTTTCAGATCTGATTATTATTATTTTAAAAATTAAAATAAAATTAGAAAAATTAAATCAAATTTAATTTACCCTGAAGTGGGTAATCCTATTACCCATTGATGATCCTATAAGCAGTGGAAGGTTCTGGATCAAGCCACGCAAGTGCCTTCCTCTATCGGTATTCACTCGGGCTGGATCTAGAGATCCTCTTCTTCTCTATCACATTTTTAAAAATCAGATCTGGAGGATCTTCAAAACTTCTTTTGAAGATCAGCAGTCGTCCTTTGCAGCAGCGCAACCTTCTAGCTTTCACTTGCCTTTCTCTTGTCTAGATTGCACCAACCAAGGTCCAAAACCCTTTTGGACGTGGAGAGGAGAGGGAGAAGATACTTTGGCATGGAGGAGGAGAGGAGAAAAGTCCTTGGGGCATGGAGATCTTAATTAATTTAGATTATACAATCATACAATCTGAGTTGGGCGCAGGGTCTTATTTATAGACTAACTGTGATCCAACTCCTCTTCTTTCCAATCAATCACAACTCTTTATGAAATCAGATCTAAATCTGATTGGTGGGAATAGAGTCCCCTGGATTCCTTCTTAGAGGGTGCCTATGATCAGTCAAAGTTGGTTCTTAGGAGAACTCTAATTGAAATCCAAAAAGGAGATGGAGTCCCTATCCAACAGGGACTCCCGGGTGCCTCCAGCTTGGGCCCACGCCAAGGGTGGCGTGCGCCCTCTTCCTTTTCAGGTTCTGCTGGGGGGACAGGCCCCCACCAGCTCTCCAATAGGTGCGTGACACATGGATAGAAGTCAAAATATCAATGGTCAACATTTGACCAGTCAAAGGTAGACTTTTGACCAAAGTCAAAGAACGAGAAATGGCAGGTGACCAAAAATGGTAGGTAATGTCTTACAAAATAAGACAACCTTTTTTGACTTGGACAACCTCTAGTCAGACCATATGAAGGCCTCTGATTGAGCACAAACTCCTTTGGCTCAGTCAGGACAACTTATTTATGATAGTAAAAGAAGAACGTTAGGTTCAATCGAGTGCTAGCATAATTTTCTTGAACCTAATTGAATCTCATTCAGATCAATTAAACTAGATCAGTTCAATTGATGATCACCAGATTCAAACCCTTGTTTGTGTGACCCAGTTAGATTCAGTTCTATATGGTAATGGAATATGTCATGATCTCTATCATTGACATCATCGAAACTCCTTTCGATGGATCAGAACTCTTCTGATTCGAACAGCTAGAATGATCGATCATCTAAATCATTCTAATTGCTCCCAAAATCCACCAGTGACACCTAGCAGTATATGGTGGCAACCCATCAGAGCTGAATGCGAACCTCTTGGTGCAGCTACCTGTGTGATTAAGTTCTTCTATCTTGAGCCCCGATCAGATTAGGGTTAAGGTGAACTCGTCAAACCCTAGTCTCTATCATATGATGTAATCATTCGATTTCAAGTCCAATGTGAAAACCTAAATAGAAACTCTTTCTATTATTTCACTCTGCCATGGCCATGGACTTTCTAAACTTGATTCTCATGATCATCATAGGGCTACTCCTCTACCATTGAGGTAGATAGATTCCATCTTGATGCTATCCAGTTCCTACAATGAACATGCTATAGCCAACATACACCTCAGGGTTCCATATGGCTAGGAGATTGAGTAATGGTGTAGTCAAACTATAACACCCTCAAGGTGAACTGCCGATACACCTCAGGTCAAAAAATCAAATATACCACTATAGCATCGAGTCAGTCATCGATAAGAAGGTAGACATCCTAATGACTACTCTAGGTGGTCATGCTCCGTGCCCTCATTCTCTAACGAGTACCTGTACTCTCACTCTGATGTCTCCACACTGTAGACTCAAGACTCATCGACTAAAGAGAAGCGATTGTACACCAACCTTCCAGATCAATCACCATCCTCGTGATGATCCTATGGTCGGGAGCATTTTATGAGTTAATAATGATTATTCATGTCTTAAATTTTCAACTCTTGAAAATATGAATTATCATTACCATTAACTCAAAGGATGTATCACAGACACTAAATACACATATGTGATAGAAAATAACCCATTTTATTGATTATAGTCAAAATTATAATTTTGCCCCTAGAAGTGTATTACAAGTGTCAGCCAATTCTGGCTTCTAGGGCACACATATCTAACAATCTCCCACTTATCCTAAAGCCAATTGGCTACAAGTCTATGTCCCATCTTCTCAAGGTGGGCTTCGATCTTTTGCTGGCCCAATGGCTTTGTAAGTGGGTCTGCCACATTATCTATGGAGTTGACTCTCTTGACCTCGGCATAACCCTTCTCGAGGTAATCGCAGATGAGGTGGTATTGCCATTCAATGTGCTTGGATTTCTAGTGAGACCTTGGCTCCTTAGTAAGGGCTATGGCACCATTGTTGTCGTAGTATAGAGGAATGGCATCTGATGGTATTACTCTGATTTCTGCAGCAAACTTCTTATACCAGAATGCTTCCTTCGCAGCCTCTGATGCAGCGATATATTCTGCTTCCATGGTGGAATCTGCTATCACCGTTTGCTTGGAACTCTTCCAGCTGACAGCACCACTATTGCACACAAACAGACTTCCAAGAATGTCAACTTTCGATCATCTATATCGGACATGAAATCCGAGTCTGTGTATCCCTAGACTTAGAGTTCTCCGTTACCAAAGACCAACATCATATCCTTAGTTTTTCTTAAGTACTTAAGGATACATTTCATAGAAGTCCAATGTTCTTCATCTGGATTTGACTGATATTTGCTTGTGACACTCACAGTATGGGCTATATCTGGTCGTGTACATAGCATGGCATACATGAGGCTCCCTATTGTAGAAACATAAGGGATCTTGCTCATGCATTCTATTTCCTCAGGTGTGCTAGGGCACATCTTCTTGGAAAGTTGAATACCATGTTTGAAGGGTATTAATGAAGGGAAATCCTGATTTTCCGATCCAGGTTCGTCCAGATCTGATTAGATCAAGAGATATATTTTAAAAATTTTCTCTTGATCTCAATCAGATCTTGATATGTTTTAGATCTGATTCTTATTATTTTAATAAATAAAATAAAACAAGATAAATTAAATCAAATTCAATTTACATGATTTGGGTAATCCTATTACCCTGTAGATGATCCTGATTGCAGCGGAAGGTTTTGGATCTTAGCCACGCAAGCGCCTGGCCTCTACCGGTATCCACTCGGGTTGGATCTGGAGAACCTCTTCTTCTCTATCACACCTCCAAAAATTAGATTTGGATCTGATCTGGAGGATCTTCAAAACTCTTTTGAAAATCTGCAGTCATCCTTTTGCAGCAGTGCAGCCTTCTTGCTTTTGATCGCCTTTCCTTGATCTGAATCGCACCAAACTAAGTCCAAAACACCTTTTGGACATAGAGAGTAAGAGGAGAAGAGACTATGGCATGGAGAAGGAGGGGAGAGGCAGTCTTGGGGCATATCTAATAGCATTCACTAAGACTTAGAATTAGGGTTGGGCGCAGGGTCTTATTTATAGACCTCTTGTGATCCAACTCCTCTTCCTCTCAACCAATCACAACCCTTTGTGAAATCAGATCTAAATCTGATTGGTTGGAATAGAGACCCCTGGATTCCTCCTTAGAGGGCGCCTAAGACCAGTCAAACTGGATTCTTAGTAGAACTCTGATTGGAATCCAAAAGGGAGGTGGAGTCCTTGTCCAACAAGGACTCCTAGGCGCCTCCTACTTAGGCTCACGCCACCCTTGGCGTGCGCCCTTCTCCTTGCTAGGTTCTGGCAGGGGGACAGGCCCCCACCAGCTCTCCAATAGGTGCATGACATGTGGTCAAAAGTCAAAGGGTGAATGGTCAATGTTTGACCAGTCAAAGGTAGACTTTTGACCAAAGTCAAAGAACAAGAAATGGCAGGTGACCAAAATTGGCAGGTAATGTCTTACAAATAAGACAACCTATTCTGACTTGGACAACCTCCAGTCAGACCATATGAAGGCCTCTGATTGACCACAAACTCCTTTGGCTCAGTCAGGACAACTTATTTATGATAGTAGAAGAAGAACGATAGGTTCAATCGAGTGCTAGCACGATTTCCTTGAACCTAATTGAATCTCATTCAGATCAATTGAACTAAATGAGTTCAATTGATGATCACCAGATTCAAACCCTTGTTTGTGTGATCTAGTTAGGTTCAGTTCTGTATGGTAATGGGATATGTCACGATCTCTATCATAGACATCATCGAAACTCCTTTCGATGGATCAGAACTCTTCTGATTCGAATAGCTAGAATGATCGATCATCTAAATCATTCTAATTGCTCCCAAAATCCACCAGTGACACCTAGCAGTATATGGTGGCAACCCATCAGAGCTGAATGTGAACCTCTTGGTGCAGCTACCTGTGTGATTCAGTTCTTCTATATTGAGCCCCGATCAGATTAGGGTTAAGGTGAACTCGTCAAACCCTAGTCTCTGTCATATGATGTAATCATTCGATTCGAGTCCAATGTGAAAATCTAAATAGAAACTCTTTCTATTATTTTGTCACAGACTTCCTTTTCTTTCCATAAGACTTTCTTTTGGAAGAAGTCCGTTCCATAGCAAGAACTGAGCCTTTAGAACCTTTCATAGAAAGCTCAGCAGTAACCAGCATATTCATCAACTCGACCAAGGAATTTTGAAGTTTATGCATGTGGTAATTCATGATGAATTGCCCATATGCATTAGTCAAGGATTGCAGAATAATATCGTTCTGCAAATCCAAGTCCAACTTCACACCGAGCTTCTCAAGCTCTTCCATGTCCTTGATCATTGTCAGACAGTGATCTTGGACTAACTGCCCATCACGCATCTTAGCCTTAAAAAGTCATTTTGTGACTTGATATTTGGCTGCGCGACTCTGTTCACCAAACATCTCCTGCAGGTGAGCCAACATTTGGCGAGCAGTCCCGATATCTTCATGTTGGCGCTGGAGCTCATCAGACATCGAGCCCAACATGTAGTATCTGGCCTTATTGTCTTCGTCAATCCATTTTTCCAGAGACGCTCTCTGTTCAGTGGATGGACGAGCTGGTAAGGTGGGAGGGTCCTGGTCCAAAACATGTGTTAACTTCTCTGAACCCAAAACAATTTTGTAGTTCCTGAGCCAATCTTTATAATTGGGTCCAGTCAGTCTATGTGTGTCTAGGATACGTGCCAGTGGGTTGGACGCAAACATTTTCCTGTAGAGAGTCAAAGATTCTAGTTAGATACTGTAATTTTGACTTGACCAATTTGTTTAGGGATTTTATTTTTAAACAAATTAGCTCCCACTATTTTCTCGGATCCCTACACTCCCTCTGTAGAGATGCGAAAATCTCCGCGATTGATGATTTCTAGTGGGTGGTGCGGTCTCACCAACTGACTCATCACCTCACCTAACAGTTATTGGTGATGGGTTAGCCAATGAGTGAACAACTCTTGTTCAATGATTCTCTATCATGGTGCACCCAAACTTATGTCTCTAATTCATGAATCTCACCGTATCCGGAATATTGATCCACTCCTTAGTTAAGTCAGACCCACCATTTGCATAGACTGGGTTCCTAATTGGGTATCTCACCGTATCCGGAATATTGAGCCCAACTCATCCTCCAGCCCATAGCATCCAATGCCTAATAGACATGGTTGCATCTTCCGGTGCAACTGAGCCACTTATCCAGCCGAGAACAATCAACCCCGGAAGGGCCCGCACGTCTACATGGTGGAAGACCTCGGCTTAATCTTTTCTTAGGGA